>VZZY01007876.1:0-146198 GCA_013400335.1 Eurystomus gularis
CTCCGCTGTGCCGGTGGTCGGCCCTGCCTCTCCTCAGGAGACCAGCTTTGCCTTTGGCCTTGGCCCGGGGTTGTGATGTCTGTTTCACTGCTGGGTTTCTTGCTCTGCCTTGTCTGCCAGCCTAGGTCCGGAGCTGTGTCTGAGGGGGTGCTGGGTAGTTTGGCATGTCCACACTGATGTCTCTCTTGCTGTAGCTTGTCCTCTTGAGCGTTCACCCACTTTGTTGGTAAAGGCTGCAGCGTGGCACGGGTTATTCAGTGCTATATCAACCTGAATCTGAGTGTTTTCCATGTATTTTATAATATATGCCATTGACTTTGGAGTGTCTTTCAGTGCATATCAGGCGTTGGGCACCTACAACCATTCAGTTGAGCTGTGAGGTCTGCAGGCGCAGTGCTCTTGTCTGGATATTCTTGCTCAACAGTTGAGCCAAGTTGTTCAAGTATGTTTTACAGCTGTGCTTTGAGTAGCTTTTCAATTCTGATGCAAGACCTTTTCTGCTTGGTGAAATGCCCTGGCTTCTGATTCCGGTACTGCATGCTGCAGGGCATGAGTGTATTTCTCACTTCCTCATAGTTCGTAAGAAGTTTGGGGATGTTTTTGTTTCTTTTTTTGCTTGCTTGGTTTTTTTTTGCTTCCTCCCTTATTGTGACCCTCCTCTTTCCTGAAATTTCTGCTCATCTGTCTGATTAATGTTTTCCAACCTGAAAGAAGTAAAAGAAGAACCTCAAAGTGGTGGTCTGTGATTCTTCATGTGGAAGGGTAGCTCTCTGATACAGGGCAGATGAGAGTTTCATTTCTTTACAGCTTTCATTTCAGGAATGTTTGGAAAATCTCCAAAAATATAGAATCTTATGATAGGATTAGCTGCTCTGTCGTGGAGGTGCCAGGGGCCAGAATGTCACAGACCAATTAAATTTTAGGAGTTAAGCAAGTTGTCATTTTGTGTGGTGCGGCTGAGTTGAATTTCTGTCCAAAAGTTTTCTTGCACAGAGAAGTATTTGTCTTTTGTATTTGCAAAATCTTTGAATAACTATCTTGAAAAGTATTAACACAAATGGCTAGTATTTAACGGCATTGATGCTAGCTGGTAAAATACCCAGAGCTGGGAAGCTGCCGTGCATCTCTTGTTGGAATGGAGACAACTGACTCTTCCTAAAGGCTTGGATTTTGGTAACTGATTTTAATAGATGCAGCAAACAGTCTTTTGGCTTTGCTTAGAAGTGAGGGGCAGCAATGTAATCCCAGAATCCCAGCATGGTAGGAGTTGGAAGGGACTTCTGGAGATCATCTTGACCCTGCTCCAGCAGGGTCACCTAGAGCAGGTTGCCCAGGATCACCTCCAGGTGGGTTTGGACTCTCTTCAGGGAAGGAGACTCCACAACCTCTCTGGGCAGCCTGGGCCAGGGCTCTGGCACTCTCACAGGAAAGAAGTTTTTCCTTAATGTCTGAGGAGTCAACTGAAAAAAATGCCTCTCTGTTTAAGGTGTGCAGAACTGTTCCAAAGTAAACTTAGGATAAATCCATGACTTAATGTTCCTGTCTCTGCAAAGCAGCCTGAAATAACACCCCCCTTGTGTAAACCATCCTGCATTCTCCCCTTGATGCATAATAAGTATTTTTTGGTTAAATTTGACAGTGTGCTTTTGTTGCTGGGTAGTGAAGCAGCATCAAGGCGACTTTGCTCTTCAGTTTGCTCTGGGGAACGTTACGGAGGAGGCTGCATTTGATGATCAGAGTACTTATTGTAATCTGCCATCTTCCTTTTGGGCTTGTACTAAATGGCTAGACGAGGGGAGGGCAGTTGATGTGTCTATCTTGACTTCAGCAAGGCTTTTAACACTGTCTCTCACAGCATCCTCACAGCTAAGCTTAAAAAGTGTGGATTGGGTGATTGTGCAGTGAAGTGGATTGGGAACTGGCTGAAGGACAGAGCCCAGAGAGTAGCGGCCAGTGAAGTGGAGTGTAGTTGGAGGACTGTGGCCAGTGGTGTCCCTCAGGGATCAGTGCTGGGTCCAGCCCTATTCAATATATTCATTAACAACCTGGATGAAGGGACAGAATGTACCCTCAGCAAGTTTCCTGATGATACAAAAGTGGGAGGAGTAGCTGACACGTCAGAAGACTGTTGCCATCCAGTGTGACCTGGACAGGCTGGAGGGTTGCGCAGGGAGAAACCTAATGAAATTCAGTAAGAGCAAGTGTAGAGTNGTCCTGGTGAGACCACATCTGGAGTATTGTGTCCAGTTCCGGGCCCCCTCGTTCAAGAGGGTCATGGAGCTACGGGAAAGAGTCCAGCACAGGGCCACTAGGATGATTTAAGTGATTGGAGCATCTACTGTACAAGGAAAAGCAGAGGGAGCTGGGTCTGTTTAGCCTGGAGGAGGCTGAGGGAGGATCTGATCAATGAATCAGTATCTAAAGGGTGGGTGTCAGGACGATGGGGCCAGACTTTTCTCAGTGGTGTCCAGTGACAGGACAAGGGGCAGTGGCCACAAACTGGTAAACAGGGTGTTCAACCTAAATGTAAGGAAACACTTCTTTACTGTGAGGGTAACAGAGCACTGGAACAGGCTTTCCAGGGAGGTTGTGGAATCTGTCTCTTGAGACATTTAAAACCCGTCTGAACTTGCTCCTGTGTGATCTACTCTAGGATCCTGCTCTAGCAGTGGGGGTGGACTAGATGATCTTCAGAGGTCGCTTCCAACCCTTACCACTCTGTGACTCTTTTGCCAGTTTACAAGACTAGAAACTTGAGCTTTGAGAACTCTTGCCCTTGCTAAAGCGATCACTGTTTCCTTGGTGGCTTTCTGCTGTTCCTAGTACTTGATGCTGTGAGGAGAGTTGATCAAACAGCTTTTAAAATGCCAACTCACTTTCCCTTCTCTGTGTCGTATCTTTAGGCTGAGGTGAAGGCACAGGGAAGAAATGCATGTGCGTTTGTCTCATGAAATTCTGCCCTCGGATTATCCTTAGCTATTAACAGTACAGGGTTAGATACTCAGGGGAAGATGCTGAAGGAAAGAAAATCCAAGGTGCTATAATGGCCCTTTATGTCTGACATATTATTACTTTTCATTCATTTTTTGATGGTCTTAAAATGCTACCCACAGTGAGTGCTTGATGTGTAGGTGGCAACATTTTAAAATTAAGAATGCCCCTTAAAAAAGGGGCCTTCTCAGCCTAGAGAAGAGAAGGCTCCAGGAGACCTAATTGTCGCCTTCCGGTATCTGAAGGAGGCCTACAAGAAGGCTGGGGAGGGACTTTTTACAAGGGTTTATAGTGACAGGATGAGGGGTAATGGGTTCAAACTAGAAGAAGGGAGACTTAGATGAGAAAGTAGGAAGAAATTTTTTAATCTGAGGCTGGTGAGACACTGGCACAGGTTGCCCAGGGAAGTTGTGGATACTCCATCCTTGGAAGTGTTCAAGGCCAGGCTGGATGGGGCTGTGAGCAACCTGGTCTAGTGGGAGGTGTCCCTGCCATGGCAGGGGGGTTGGAACTAGATGATCTTTAAGATCTTTTCCAACCCAGACCCTTCTATGATTCTATGAATTTATATAAAAACAGCAGCAACCTTGGTAAGGGTTGGACCTTTAAGGGTCCCTTCCAAACCAAAACATTCTATGATAAAAAGTCACAAGTTTTGCTTCTTAAAGCTGACTTCAGGTAAAACCAATCAATCCTTTATCAAAATTGATAATATTATCAGCTAAACATAGTTTGGGTCAAGTGCTTCTTTCCAGAATTATGTTATGTACTTTCTGATTTTGTGATTTGTCTTATGGAAATCGTTGTTAGACAAGAGGCATTTCAACAGCACAAGAAGTTTGATAAACTTAACTTTCTTCCTGTAGTTTATATTAATAACCCTGGTCCCAATTTAAGGCACAGTAAGAAAGGGAGACATAGAGCAAAAATTATGTGACTAGTTCATAGACTTGGTGAGTCACACATTTTAGTTTTCTTTCTGTTGCTGAGAGTGGACGTTAAAATAGAAAAAAATACTTAGGTGAAGTTAGTGCCACATTCATTTAGCCTTCATATAAGCTTTCCTGGCTGAATCGCAAAAGAGTTGGGAAACCTGTAATCCTGGCAGTCAACCCACTTATATCGCGTCATAGGTTTCTTCTGAACTATTCTTACTGCTAATTATTAACTAACTTTTTTTTTCTCCCCTAGATTGGCAGCAGCCTACCTGAAGTCAAGAATGTTTTCCAAGCTAACCCGCTCTCAGAGCATTGCTGTTCTCCGTCGAGGGGTTCATGCTTCGCTGAGTTCTGCTACCTCAGTTGCCACTAAAAAAAACATTCAAGGACAACCAACCTCTGACTTCATATTTGAACGTGAGGCTAAATATGGTGCCCACAATTATCACCCGCTACCCGTTGCTCTGGAAAAAGGAAAAGGTATTTTATTTAAGTTTCCCTGCGCGGTGTAGGTGGGATGTGTGTGTGTAGATGGGGTAGGATCATGGCATAATGAATTTGACCTAATAAAGTTCTGAACTCGTGGGATTTTGGGGGAGTGGGGTGGGTGGGATTGAGATAATTGATGAAATCAGGACAGCTAGTTGCAGGTTAGAGAACTTAATCATTATGCATAAAGCCACCTGATAAAATTGTAGTCTCTCTAAAATGATTTGTCTAAAAAGCAGTTTAAGTTCCCATCATCTTCATAATTCAGAGTAACTTGGCAAGAATGTTTCAAGCAGCTTTGTTTCTTCTGTCACCTTGTATAGAGAGGTTTAATATTAATGTGACTGTGAAAAGGTACCTTGGAACTCTTTAAATCCTTGTGTACTGTTCCTGTATTATTGCTTATTTTCATAGAATCATTAAGGTTGAAAAAGACTTCTAAGATGATCAAATCTAATCGTCAACCCAACACTACCGTGACCACTAGACCATGTCATGAAGTGCCACATGCATGTTATTTTAACAGCTCCAGGGATGGTGACTCCATCACTTCCCTGGGCAATAAAAATATACCGTGGTCTTTAATTATGTTTAAGGGGTCTCTGTGCTCTGCAGGTTAAATCCTACAAGTTTATATTGAAATGCTCTCGGCGTAGTGGTCCAATAGCTTCTCAGTACACACTTTGACAGCTCAGAGCTGTTTCGAGACTATTTGGGTTCTGTTGGTTTTGCTCCTTCTTTTATAACCTCCAATTCTTACTAATTATCTTACAAAAGTATTGTGCTCTGTCTACTTTTTAGGACCTGAGACAGGCACGTGGAGGGGAAGTAATGCTTTTATGTTACTTCCTAACTCAGAGGAATGACAGCTTTATATGGGAAATTATGCTTTTCTTGATTCCTCATCAGGCATTTATTTGTCCTGTACTAGTTTGTTGCTCAGACTCTACTTTCTACCTAGAGAGCCTTTCAGGAATACCCTAAGGAATAGCAAGAATACCATTTATAGTTGAGCAGGTTGTGTTGTAGTTCTTAGCTTACACCGTTTAGTATTACCTCATGTCTTCTTGTATTTTGCGTACTGACCATACTTTTGTTTTTCTAGGTGTCTATGTGTGGGATGTTGAAGGTAGGAAGTATTTTGACTTTCTGAGTGCGTACAGTGCTGTTAATCAAGGCCACTGTCACCCAAAGATCGTGAACGCCCTGAAAGCTCAGTCTGAAAAACTGACCCTTACATCCAGAGCATTCTACAACGATGTTCTTGGTGAATATGAGGAGTTTGTCACCAAAATGTTCAATTATAACAAGGTTCTCCCCATGAACACAGGTAAAAAAATAATTTTATTTCCATTTTATTTCTTGTCTGTGAGATTCAACGATTTTGTAATATCTGGTACTGCATCAACAGCCAGTCTTATGTATAAGTGTGACAATGATATTGCTTTGTGTTTTAGGAGTGGAAGCAGGAGAAACTGCCTGTAAATTGGCTCGGAAGTGGGCGTACACTGTGAAAGGAATCCCAAAATACAAAGCAAAAATTATTTTTGCAGGTATGTAAAGTGCATGTTATGAATTGAGGTATAGAGGAGCAAGAGAGCTCTGGGCACTGGCTGTAGCACTCTCTTTTCTCCCACAGCTAGTGATTATTTTGCAGTGTTCTGTCAAAGGTCTCTGTAACCTTTGACATTTTAATAACGTAAGCTAAGATCTCAGCCTGTCAACTGGTTATATTGTACTTGCATATCTGCAGTTGGTGATGCTGATTAAAAAACTACTGTTGTGGCTACCTTAAGATTCTCTAAGTGCCTCCTAAATTATGAAGTTGAATCTTAAATATATTCCATTGACAAAATATTCTGTGTGTGCTTCTGGCTGTTTGATTTTAACCTTAAGTGGTTGCAATGAATTATAAACATTTTTTGTTAAGATGTAATATCCTTTAAGAAACACGCATGATCTTAACAGAAGTGATTGTAAAAGCATGAGCTCTGAATATAATTCCTGTGAGGAACTGATTTCAGATCCTCTCCCCGGTGGAGGTGTATCCATCAAAAGGCAATGAGGACAGTTGTGCTTTGTCAGGAGCTGCTAGTAATGTCTGGTTTTGCAAGGGAAATGCAACAATCCACTTAAATCCAGAAAGGAAACCATAATTAAAATAGAATTGTTTTGGTTGGAAGAGACCTTTAAGATCATCAAGTCCAACCATTAACCCAGCACTGCCAAGTCACCACTAAAGCATGTCCCTCAGCACCACATCTCCATGGCTTTGAAACCCCTCCATCCTGGGCCAGGACTTGACAACCCTAATCTTATACTCATCAACTGAATATATAAAGTGGACCTTACTTGAACTACTTAACCTTTTTTTAGTTGTCAAAAATTGATGTGTGGCCACCTGAAGGCACATAGGAAGTACATTCAGCCCTCCAAGCTCTTTTACCAGCTGCTTGGCTGTTAAAGTGCAGCACCTTTTTATTCCTATTTGGTTGATTTTTATATACATTTATCCTGAAGTCATCCCTGAAATTGCTGCCACCTCTCAAATAGATTCCGTATTTGGGTTAAACCTGCTTCCCTCTTAGGCTTTCCCTACCAGTGGTTTTCTTCTGCATTGTTCAGGTCTTCCAGAAGTTCTCGTTAGCCCAGTAAAGCCATATTGTAGCCTTGATTACATAATGAAAGTAAAAACGATATTGTTAAAGTAAACACGGAGCCCTGGAAAGTCCTGATTATATACATGGTACAGTCCTCCCTTTATCTGCCTGCTCTGCCTGGCTCTGTAACAGGGAGATGTTACCTGCCCCTGAAGAGGCTACTGTGCTTTGCTAAAAAAATATACATATATCAACAATGTCTAATTCAAAGAACTTATATTTGGTATTATTTGGTTATATGTAGGTGAAGTATTTTTGGCAATTCTAATGCCATTCAATGGTTCTGTTTTTTATAAAACCCTTCAGAATAAAGCTTAACTACTTCCATACAGACTTTTAAAAAGTTGCTACAGCTGCAAATACTGGTTTTGACTTTTGGTATGTAGAGCAGATGAACCATAAACTGTCATTAGGCAGCACTCGGAAATTGCAGTTCATGGTTGAGTATTGAAGTGAAGGGTTGAGAGCACGAGTCTTGTGAGGAGCAGCTGAAGGAACCGGGGCTATTTAGTCTGAAGAAAAGGAGGCTCAGGGGAGACCTTCTCACTGTTGACAACTGCCTGAAAGGAGGCAGGAGCGAGGTTAGTGTCAATCTGTTCTCCCAAGGAACAAGTGATAGGACAAGAGGAAATGGCCTCAAGTTGTGCCAGGGGAGGTTGAGGTTGGACATTAAGAAAAACGTCTTCCTTGAAAAGGTTGTCAAGTTCTGGCCCAGGCTGCCAAGGACGGTGGTGGAGTCCCCATCCCTGGAGGGATTTAAAAGACATGCAGATATGGTGCTGAGGGATCTGGTTTAGTGGTGGACTTGGTAGAGTTTGGTTAATGGTTGGACTTGATGATCCTAAAGATCTCTTCCAACCAAGACAATTCTATGGTTCTATTGCATTATGGGTTTGGGGATCCAATAAATTAGGAGTTTTGTATTTCTTTTGAGAATTCTTTGAACAAATATATTTCTCCCATCTTTTCTTCCATATATATTTGATTTTTGCTCTTCAGACAATTAACTTTTAGTAAGTGCTTTCTCATCTTGATAAGCTGGATACGGTTTCCATTTTTATGATCCCATCCCCTGAACCACAATATATAATGTGCCAAGTAGCTGGGAAAAAAAAAAAGTAATCCTTCTCTTGTCAGAAGTCAGCATTTTGGCAGAAAAAAAGCTCTCCTGGGTAGCTAGGGTCAGAACAAAAAATGGCTTTAAACATCGGTCTGGAGAACTGGAGGTGGATTCTGTGCTTGACCGTGAGCCAGTTTGGAGACTGGAGTACTAAGGTGGAGACAAGCTGACATCAGCGGCCAGACTGCTGTGCTCCACGGGATTCAGCCTGCGGGGCTTTGTTTTGGGATACAGAGGATTGCACTAACACAACCTTGAGGTGACAAGCGTGGGACTCAGCAAAGCGTGGCGGGGATTGTCCTGCTGGGAGCCATCGCTGCCGTGAGCGGTGTAACGCTGTGTGTGCACAAGAGCTGGCTGCGTCAGGAATAATGGACTTCAGGATGTCCTGCAGAGGGAGAAATGCCTCTAGGATCACGGTTACACAAAGAAATTGGTGAGGGAAAGAGAAAAGGCTTGTAGGGCTGTGAAGGCTTTGAACCCTTAATCTTCCTTAGTCTTATTAAGCACTTTATTAGTGATTGGCTGAGAGTGTGTTGACTTAACTGAAATATTAAAATGAAGGTGTCATAGTCTTGGTGGTAGTTGATTTCTAGACATTTTAGCTGGTGTTTCTATATGAAACATGCAATGTCACAATATTTTTACCAATATAAATGGGTTCTCCTAGGACTTTGAAATGCACAGAAATGTGTTTTTTTTATTTGGGCTTACTGGTGGCTTTATTTTTAGGACCTAAATTCTAGATGATGTTTACTTTTTCTTTTTCCTGCATTTAATGAGTAATATCTATGTAGAAGCTCTGCATCTTCCTTCAAAAGATGTTATCTTCCTGAGTTATTTTCAATTTTTCAGGTTGCTAACAAAGCTTATGGAAATTATTTTGTGTACTTGCCAGGTCTTGTAGTATAATTTTCTTCTGGTTTTGATACAGCAGCACAGTGTATTCATGGCATCAATGTAAAATGCTAACAATTGGCAGAAGGATGCTAATATCTTAATGTTAGCCAACTCTTAAATACGTTATCAAATGGAAAGTACAAAGTCCTATAAACTGTTCTGGCTCTTAGTCAGTTTTGTGTCAATCTTCCTCTTTATATATATTTTTTTTTAGCTGGCAACTTCTGGGGCAGAACCATGTCTGCTATCTCTAGTTCTACCGACCCATCCAGCTATGATGGATTTGGACCCTTTATGCCAGGTTTTGAAGTGATCCCCTACAATGATCTACCAGCTCTTGAGGTATTGGACAATTTTTGTTCTCTTGTAAGAAGTCATTTTATAGTATCTCTTTTGTAAGGCAGGAAAATCAGAAGTTTATCCCTTGAAACATGTGCTTTGGCATTAAGATGTATGTATCTAGGCACGTATAAGAAATATAAGTGTCATAATTACATATAGGAAATATGTGTAAATTCCACTTTGGTTTTGATTCCCAGTTTTGCTTTAGGATGTAAAAGGAAAACCACAGGATATGTTCCATTTCCCATCTCACTAAGATATTCAAGGTACAAAGGAAGAAGAGCAGACAAACCGTAAGGGAATTCAGATCAGTAGCATACATTCCAAAGTCAGGACTTGGATTCTGAAATGATTTATCTTTACCTGCTGTTCTCAGAAGCACATTCTTCGATGACCAGATGACTAGAATTCACTGCAGTCATAAACAAGTCTTTTCAGTTTCACAGCATCCTTAAAACCACGCTAGGCTGGTCTTTCACTTAGGCTGGTGATTTCGCATTTCTCTGGCTTTTCTGAGAGGCACCCTGTCAAGCTGTTGGAGAGCATTGACCTTGATTAGTCTAAAATTTCCCACCCTCATAATGTGGGCTTAGGTATTAAAGGGTAGATGGTGCTTCATGGCAGCCGTAGAGTATTGGACTTGGGACCTGGGAGACAAAAGAGATCCAGCTAAACAAGGATAGTCCTGAAGCACTAGGAGAAGAAGCCTTACTACTTCTCCATCATCTAGGTTCCTCACCTCCATGAGTGACAAGTTGGTTGGGTCTGCTTTGTACACATGAGTTGGCTCTAGAGATCAGAGGCTTTATAGGAGAGAGATGTTTGCCTCCTAGGAGTTTGGTTAGGAGAAACAAAATGTATTATTGTTGCAGTGTGGAAAAGCTTACTCAGATTTGAACCTGCGTAAGGCTGCCCATTGCAAAAGCCCTGGAAGTATTTAGTGGCTTTCAGCCACCTTTATGGAGGCTTTGAGCGCACTCTGGAGACCTAAAACCTAGATCCATGTCCATCAGGCTGATAACTGAATTCATTCTGTTTATGGGGCAACACTGAGAAAAGCTGTAGTAAATTCATGCAGGGAATCATTACATCTCTTGAGTCTTGTGGACTTCTAAACCTTTTAGAACTTGATGGTGCGTTGATGTAGCTGTGGACTTTGCTTTAAGGTGACAGAATCGTTGTGGAGCGGCTCTGTTCTATGTGGTTTGAGCTGAACTGGGCAATTGTTGAGCAATTGTTTGCCTTGTATGGGGTAATGCAAAACTGGGTATTTTGCTGATGTAATTCATGAACTGAGCTGATAAAAATTGCAAACCCAGACAGGTTAAGGTTTGGAATTTCCAAGTTTACTGTAATTAAGGTTTTGTAATCAGCAAGCACATCAGCTGATTTTTTGAGGCAAATAGTGACACAGAGCTTCTGTGGTGGAACTGAAGTGGCACTCAGGGATAACCGCCTGACGTGGACACTATTATCATCATTCGAGGTAGCACACCAGGGTCAGAGCGACGTTCAGCTACATGGGTTCATCTCTATATTTCCTACGTTTGACCTGAGTGAAAGCTTTTTCTTTGCCTCTTTCCTATCCGTATGTCCATTTTTACAGCGGGCTCTTCAAGATCCCAACGTCGCCGCTTTCATGGTTGAACCAATTCAAGGTGAAGCGGGTGTGGTTGTTCCTGACAAAGGTTATCTCACGGGAGTGCGGGACCTCTGCACAAAACACAACGTAAGGAATTTGCTATAACATTACACACTGTGTTTACTGACATATCTTGTAAGGTCATCCTCAGAACTCTATAGACACTTAGTCATCAGACTACAAGACTTGTAGAGTTGCTAAAATGGCATTTTTCAAAAGCTTCCAAAGGTCAGTGTACGAAGGATGCACTGGGAGTAAAGATAGCCAAATCCTACCTCTTTGGAAATCCCACTCGTATCACAAATAGATGTTGGCTGGACAGTGTCCAACCCTACGTGGACTATGGGTGACGTAGAAAAGAATATGCTAAAGATGTTGGAGAGAGAGGATAGTACATTGTATACAAAATACTTGTTAGTATTTTGACATTTCCTAGTGTATGTTGGTCTCCAGGGGGTTTAAATGAAGCATTTTTTATGTACTTGGTGTAACGCAGCTGGAAGGTCTTTCGCTTACCGTGTGCAATTGTGATGTATTATTTGAATGGAGTTAGGAAAGAGAGTGGAAGTCATTCTCTGTTCCGTGTGGATTTTTCTGCTTTTTGTCTCTCTAAAGGTTCTGTTCATTGCTGATGAAGTACAGACTGGTTTAGCCAGAACAGGGAAAATGCTAGCTGTCGACCATGAAAACGTGAGACCTGATATCGTTCTTCTGGGGAAGGCCCTTTCTGGTGGCTTATATCCTGTAAGTAACAAAGAAATATCCAGTTGTCGAATAATAATTTTTAAGTAATTAACAGCGAAAGTCTACTAGTTGGGAGAACAGTAAATCTGATGTTGGAATGCTGCGCTGACAAGGTTAACTATGATTTATGACCCAGATAGTCCAACCTGTGAGAGATACATGAGAAGATAATGAAATATATCATATTTCCTTTATTGCTGAAATGACTATATGGCATCCTGAACTTTTATGTTGCTACTTGACTTGTTAGGGTGGCAAGTTTTTAGATGCCATCCTCTTAAGCTGGTGATTTTTAGGTGTTTTGGCCCTTGACGATTAATTGAATAGATTTGGTATATCTCTGCTTTCTTCAGTTTGATTTTATCCTGTCAGGAAAACAAGTCTCCGGTGGTCAGCTTTCAATTCTGGAATTACTGGCTAGTCTTTTGTACTCTCTGGAGAGTAGTTTATCACAGTGTGATAATTAATCACACTGTGATTAATTTCTAGATGAATTCTGTACAGGGAAAACAAAACTACTAATGTGTGTTAAAACATATATTATAAATCTATTTTGGAACAACTGGCATTATTTAACTTGTTTGGCATCCCTGCATGACTGGCTTTATCCTCTTGGAGTGACTTAAAATTCCTGCTGATTAGGCTGGAAATTACAACATGCCTTGAACTATTTTGGCCAATTGAAGAGATTTCTGAGTTGTTAAACAGAGCGCTGAAGCTTAAACTCTTGAAATAATACTTAGCTTGGAGAAATGCCCCTCAGCTGTAGTTAGATGGTATATGTTACTGCTATATCTTAAGGGATTAAGCTGTAATGTGGTTGTCAGACGCGCTCTCCTCTATACAGAGCTGGGAACGTAAATGTGATTTATCACCATCGGCTGAAAATGATCCTTTCCTCAGGAAAAGTTTGCTTCAGAGATATTTATTTTGCTGTTCCGAATATGTGTGTAAATGAATTGGCCGACCTTCCCATTTTAGGTCTCAGCAGTACTATGTGATGATGAAGTTATGCTGACCATTAAGCCTGGTGAACATGGATCCACCTACGGAGGAAATCCCTTAGCTTGCCGTGTGGCAATTGCAGCGCTGGAGGTTTGTGTCTTGTAGTAGAGGTTTGGATTCCAAAGAAAAACGGGTGTCGCAATGACATGACCTTTGCTTGAATAGTTTTAAAGTAATAATAAAAAGTCGTTAGGGGTTAACTGTTTGCATAGATCACAGATAAATTCTAAAGTCTACTGGAAATACGTCCTCATTTCTGTGTTCTTAAGGTCTTAATGTCTTAAATGACAAAATTATCTAGGGGAAGTTTCAAGGTGCTTACGTAAATTTGGTAAAATAGTTTCACTGATTTCACAAAGACATTTTTTAATTGGCTTATTTTATTATACCCTATTGCAGAGGCTGCTGGTCTGGGAGCTTGGTAACACATAGGTGCTGCTGGAGCTCAAACAGAAGCTAACAACACGTCTTGTCCAGAATCCATACTGTAATTATTCAGTGACTGCATAATTGTCTACATGTAATGCAAGTCGCTCAGAAAGCCTCATTATTCCCCAGTATGTGGCCCTGGACAGATTAAGGGTCTCTTAGTCGTAAATAACGGCAAATGAAAAGCAGTTGATTTAGAATAAAAATTGAAAGAGATTATTGTTCCTTGTAAACATGAATAAGTAAAGGCTTACTACTAATCTGCTTGGATACGAGGCCCTTGCAGCGACGCTTTGGCTGCAGCAGCTTTTGTATCTCAGCCACTGGAAGGTCCTTAGTCACCCCTTCCAGCGTGGTACATAAAACAACTGCAACGCCCCTCAGCTGACCGCAGATCTGACTTCCCTTTAGGTAATTGAAGAGGAAGACTTGGCTAAAAATGCAGAAATCATGGGTAACATACTGAGAAATGAGCTTATGAAGACACCGTCTGATATTGTAACTTCTGTAAGAGGAAGAGGACTATTGAATGCAATTGTAATTCGGGAAACCAAAGGTAAGGAAATGTGATCAACTGCACAATCGCAGCATGAAAAAATATTTTTAAATTTAAACAGGAAGTATCTTAATGGGGTAGGAGGATGGTTTGGATTCAGATCTTGGCTGTACAACTGTAGTACCTACTGAAAACTTACTCAAGTGCTATTAAAAATAGGGGATTTTTAACTAAGAAGTCTGACCAGGTAGGTTTTTTGTTATTACTTGAATTATTTTATGGTTTGATAATGTTCAGTCCTGATGGTGAATCTGGCTCCCATCAAATACCCTTTTGTTTCCTCATCTGAAGAAAACTGGCCACATCTGCAAAGCTATTTTCTGTCAGATGATGGAAGGATCGGCTGAGGATGTTTGTCCTGGGATAGTTAGATGGGTACAGTGGATACAGGAGGGTACAAGGAAGGAAAAAGCAAATGACTGAGAACAATTTTCTAGGGATTAACACCTGGATTGCATCAGAAAAGGGCTTAGAAGTCAGAGCAGACAATTATTTTGTCATAAATATACTAAGTGACAAAGCGTTGCGGGGAGATATTGTAGTTTCCTAAGACATGCCATGAGGCACTGAAATCCAGACATAAATAACCTTGTCTGAAGTCCTATCCAGATGTTCTCCTGCCTCCCCTTTGCCTGGTTCTTTGTCTTAAATTTATTGCTACATCTAGACAAGCACTCAGCTGTGAAGGAGCAAAACTCGGTGTACTGGAGGCAAACTTGTGAGCCCCTCCAGACAAACTGGGGTTTCGCAGCAGCCTTGTGTGTTCACTGCAAATTCTGGGCAGCTGCTCAGAAGCAACCACTTCATTTGTGAACACTCTTCATCTTTTCACTGGTAGATCATAGAAATCATGGAATGGTTTGGGTTGGAAGGAACCCTAAAGATCACCTAGTTCCAACCCCCCTGCCATGGCAGGGACACCTCCCACTAGAACAGGTTGCTCAAGGCCCCATCCAGCCTGGCCTTGAACACTTCCAGGGATGGAGCATCCACAGCTTCCCTGGGCAACCTGTGCCAGTGTCTCACCATCCTCAGAGTGAAGAACTTCTTCCTAATTTCTCATCTAAATCTCCCCTCTTCCAGTGTGAATCCATTCCCCCTCAGCCTATCACTACAAGCCCTTTAAGAAGTCTCTCCCCAGCTTTCTTGTAGCCCTCTTCAGATGCTGGAAGGCTGCAATGAGGTCTCCCCACATGGCAAACAGTTCACAATCTGGCCTCGCGTACCATGTGCTGCAGTTGTGCCGCATTTTCTGCTGTCATCTAAGGGTCTCTTTCTTTCTCCTTTAATTATAGACTATGATGCCTGGAAGGTGTGTTTGCGGCTTCGTGATAACGGACTTCTTGCCAAACCTACGCATGGCGATATCATTCGGCTGGCACCACCACTTGTCATTAAGGAGGATGAAATCAGAGAGTGCATCGAAATAATTCATAAGACCATTCTGTCTTTCTGAACACGTGGCTCTTAAATTGTATCTGCTGCCTGCCCCGAGGTGGTGTGTTGAAATATGTGCGATGAAGGCCTGCTCTTGAAGAAAGCATCTCTCATTCCTTCTATCTAAGAGGACTTGACTCTTAAAACATAGTTATCTCTAAATTATAATGGCTCTGGAGAAAATAAAGAATGATTTAAAAGAGTTTCCCTTTTCGGAATACTTGGAAATAAAGTGGTGAGATTCTGTTCATCCAGTTGTGCACCTACGGAACAGTTCAGTCAGAATGTTTGAAAGGAGATTATCTGTAGAAACCTGTTTAATTGTTGAAAGTCCTGGCCAAAGTTTCAAGCGTAATTTATATATGTGTTTTGGTAAGGGTGCTCTTGCACTCTCACGTGACTCTCCAAAATACCACATTTGGCATTTTTTCCCCTGTGGTGAGATGCCTGTAGGATGGAATCATTTGTCATTATGGATGAATTTCTGTTTCCCATTTGTAGCTAGAAAAAAACCTTCTAACGCTGAAGGTTTGACAAACTGGGTGGTCTGCTGGTGAACTTGAGGAGCATCAAGCTGTGTTCTGTAGGTACAATATTTTGTAGGCATGACAAGAGATGCTGTTTTCAAACCTGGCCTCAGTGTTTGGCTTTGCAGTCTTGTAAAATAGATCTGACTGTATAGATCTGTTTTTTCTGTGGCAAAACTTTCTGTGATCTGGGTGTTCATATTAAAATGTGCTTTGCATTAAAAAAAAAATACGTTAATGTGCAACTAAAATACAGTGTTTTCAAAAAGAGCGAGCCCCACAGAAACTTACAGTTGCCTCTGCCCAGAGCCCCAGCAGCCTTTGTAGTCTATATATTTCTATCAGTCTCTATATGGAAGCTTCTACTGTGCTTTTTTACAGGGTGAGTGCGCTTCTGTGTCTTAGGACGCTGCCGATCCTGTGTCCTGTGTGTGGTTGTGGAGCTGGCTCCTGTTCTAGCACTAGGTCTTTTCCAGTTTCTTAACTGATCTGGTTTTAGCTGAGACTAAACCCTGACTAGTCACTGTTAATGCAAAACGTTCCCCTTGCCTGGCATAGGGGTTAAATGCAGTCCCATGTTCCTAACTGGAAGTGGTGAAAAATCCCGTGGCAACTCTGTGGAAAGGAACCAGTCTGCTGGTTGGGGTCACAGAACCCTTCACCCTGCCTTGTTTTGGGTGAGGCAAATGTGTAGTTATCTGCTGGGGATGAAGGAAGGCTGATTTCAATTTGGAAAGGTCTCGTTGCAAGGGGTAACGCGTCACTGTGACTGTTAGGAATAAGGAAGAAAATCCAGAAAAGTCTTGCCTAGGAAGTTTGGTGTTTCTGAAAGCTCTGCTTACGTCATCTGATTGGAAAGGAGTGAAATAACTGAAATAAACCCTTATGTAAGTAGCATTTGCTGGGGTCCTTTCAGAGACCAAAAGGCAAACCCCCCAAAATGCTTAGCAGCCAAAAATTTACTTTTGTAGAGTAATAGCGCTGGTGAGGATGAAGAACGTGACCAGGTCTGTTGCCCTGCCCCAGTTACAGCTATGTTGTCGTTTGCTGGATTCCCTGGAAGGGCTGTAGGGCAGAGACTCCAGTACTGTGTTCAGCGCTTCTCTGCCCTACTGTCAGCAAGTCTCCCACCATATTCTCCACCTCTGTCTTGCTGCCCATTGCGTGTCCTCCAGGCCACAGACAACCGGTTATTTTCCTTCTCTGCAACAGCCTGAAGTTTGTTCGCGTTCCTGTTTCAGTCGTTGCTCCTTCTCTAGTTAAAATTCTGATTCTTTCCTGCGAGGTTACATTTTCTAGAGCCCTTTGCTGTTGTCCTCCTGTGATTCACTGCTCGGGCTGTGCCCTCGCTAAGCCTGAGCAGAGCTGGACTGGTTCACGTGGCCTGTGCTCTGCGCTGCAGCTTATGTCCCCATGTTGTGGTTTGGGTTTTCCTGCAGCAGGATGATATTTTTCTCTCTCAGCCTGTGCTCTCAGGCTCCCTTTACTGCAAATTATTTTGAAGAACACTTCTGAAGCCCTTCCCCCACTCTTTTTGTGTAATAAGCCCGAATTACATGCGTGTACAACCCTGTGGTCTGGTCGGCTGACTTTAATCCTCTATTACTGAGAATATTTATCTGGCTTCTGGTCGTCAGTTTGAGCTCTGATCTTGTCCAACCCACTTTCTCATTGCAGATTTACTAGGCCAAGACTGCTCAGAACTTTTCTCTTGCTCCAGCAGACTGTTGCTGACTGATTTCTGGCCTTTTTATTCATCTTATGGTTGCTTCATAAATGCAATTTCCTTGCAGACTTAAGGAAATCAAGGTATTCATAGCCTTTCTGAAGACAAGTCAAAAACTGTCATCCTAAATTGCCCTAATTCAATGACTGGGTAATTAATGAGTTTTCTGTTTTAACTTGAAAGTTCTCTGAACTGCTCTCAGCTCTGCCTTGTTCCTACAGTCGCAGCTATCGGTGTGAGGTGGGTGCAGTGTACCTGCCAAAGCAGCTCGGAAGTTCAGGAACAGGATTGAGGATGATGAAGTCCCCAGAGGTGCATTCAGCCAGCTGAATATGAGCCACTGTGTGCTCAGGAGGCCAAGAAGGCCGACAGCATCCTGGCTCAGATCAGCACTAGAGTGGCCAGTAGGACTCGGGAAGTGATTGTCCTCTTGTACTTGTTGGCACTGGTGAGGCGACACCTCAAACCCTGGGTTCAGTTTTGGGGCCCGCAAACCAAGAAGGACCTTGAGGGGCTGGAGTGTGGCCAGAAAAGGGCAACAAAGCTGGTGAAGGGTCTAGAGCACAAGTCTTGTGAGGAGCGGTTGAGGGACCTGGGGTTGTTGAGCCTGGAGAAAAGGAGGCTCAGGTGAGACCTCTTCACTCTCAACTCCCTGAAAGGAGGTTGTAGCGAGGTGGGGGTCGGTCTCTTGTCCCAAGGAACAAGCGATAGGACAAGAGGAAAAAGCATCAAGTTGCACCAGGGGAGGTTGAGGTTGGACATGAGGAACAATTTGTTGCTTGCAAGGGTTGTGAAGGGCTGGCCCAGGCTGCCCAGGGCAGTGGTGGAGTCTCCAGCCCTGGAGTAGTTTCAAAGCCAAGTAGATGTGGTGCTGAGGGACATGGTTTAGTGGTGACCTGGCAGTTCTGGGTTAACGCTTGGACTCGGTTATCTTAAAGGTCTTTTCCAACCAAAACAATTCCATGATTTGTCACTGTGTGTCCTTCTAGGGATGGGACAAACCCTGCTGATGCTCGTGAAGCCCCACTGCTGAGTGCAAACCTGTGAAAAGCTAATGGGGTGGGAAGCAGAGCAAGGACGAGTGTGCATGATGCAGTCTGGGAGCTAAAGCAGAGAGGGGGTTTTTGAACATTCAGTTTAATTACAATTCAATGCCAGAACAAGCACAGCATTATATTTATATTATTGCAGAAGTGAAGGTGGGAACCCAAGACTTCTCTTCCCAGACATTAGGCCTGTCACCAGTTAACCTCTGCTTCAACAACACTAAAAAAACATCTTGGCAGTTGTTGGTGAGATAGTAGGAAGAGCTGAAATGGCCAAAGGAAATGTCAAAGCTCATCCTCTTCTAGTGTGCAAAGTGGCAAAATTACAGGCTATCAGAAAGATCATCTGCCTCTGATAGGTCGTGTCTGTTTTGGGAAGGAGAGGGGGCCAGAGAAGGCTTCGCTTTAGCGTGGAACGTGGTTTTTTGTCTATCTTCTAGAAAGCATAACCTGGGATTTGGCCAGTTTGCAGTGACGCTGCTTTAAACTTCTCAAACTCAACTATAAGCTGCGTGTATAATGAATGTGCTTGTAAACCAGTCTCAAGTTTGGTTGTCTGGGATCTTAATTAGGCTTAGGAATTTTCTGCAGGGCTTTTCTTACCAAAAAAAATGTAGACAACTTAAGTGCCCTTACCCGCTTAGTGCCATAAATCCAGAGCTTTTGGGTTTGTACTTGTTCCACTTATTGCTCCAGCGTGTATAGCTCAGCCAAACGCTGGTCCTGAGCAAAGCTGAATGGGAAGGAGGCCGGACTGGAAACAATTGACAAATTAGTGTAATACATACACTGAAATGTGCAAAGAAAACACCTAAGACGTTTCATAAAATACCATGAGTTTGGTTTTTTTGCATCGTGACTTTGGAGGAGGTGAAGAAGTGAGAAGAGCGAGCTCAGAAAACGCCCTTTCCGTTGCTTCCCTGTATCCCTCAAGAACTTTTCTTACTTTGTGTTAGTTAGAGCTGAGAGCGTGGAAATGGCAATTCTTTGGTGATGCTTTTTGCTGGTGTAAGTGAAATTTAGTTTTAAAAGAGAGCTGTATTGCCTATCGAGAGGGTTTCTTTAACAAGAGCTATATAGCAGTGAATTTTTCTAAAGGTCTATGTATAAATTTACAAAATGTTGCCTGAAGTGTTTGGCTGTAAAGTCTTCAGCTGCCTCCATCACATCGCCTGCACGTATTTCTCTGTGGCTTCTGATTTTGTGTCGCCTCTGCTGTTTCTTTGCAGCAGGTCTAAGAAGTGCTTCTCTAAACGAGCGGTGACTCTGCGCTCAGGGCTGTGCAAACACCAGCAGGTAATTTAAGCACCCAGGAGCCAAACCCGGCGTTCCCAGGGCAGCCCTTGGCTTCACTGGAGGCTTTGTTTGCAGAAATAATGCCCGTTTGTGCTGGGCACCCGCGCGCTTTGGCAAGAGAAGTGTGCGTGGTTTGTGGCGTGAAATCATGGAATATATATGCTGGCATAAAAACCAAATAAATTACAGTGTTTACGGGTAAATGTAAAGATTTAAAGGCACCATATGAGGCACTGAGAGGCAAGAGCAACACAGGGAGCAGTAGGGAGATAGGAAAACATACAATCCAGGTTTTCCTTGATTTTTTTCTTTCCCTGCTGGCAGTCTTGGGAACCGTTCTTATGACATTGTCCTTCATCTGGGCTTCTTTTCGGCTGCAAAAGCATGAATTTATGTCCTCAAACAGTAATTTCTAAAGTTAAAAATGACCAAAATAGATTACTTAATTGGACCCCAGTGCCTATCGGTCATGACCTGGTGAAGAGCTGCACATCTTGAACCTGTTAGAAGTTTCCATGATGAGGCAATCTCCGTTTTGTTTGTCTTTTAACAGCAATGTTAGTGCATTAGCTAAGTAGAAAAACAGGCTTTAGTTGTGTCTTTCATTTTTTTAAATAGTTTTTTTTTCTTTTGGCTGTAGCCACTTCTTGTTCCCTTCTCATCTTTTCCATCTTTCTGGCAGCAGGTGGAGCCAGAAGCTCAGCTTTAAGCTAAGAACTTACTGCTGGGTGTAGAGTTTTGGGAGGTTTTTGACTCCTGGGGGCTTGCTTTTGGTCTTTGCTAATACAAAATGTGCCACAAACTTCAGTCTCATCTCTGGGCGCTATCTCAACGTGTAACTTGCGCTGTGGCTAATCTTGTGCGAAGGGGCTTGGGAACAGAATTCCAGTATCTCTGGAGTGGCAAATGCCCAGTAATTCATAGCTGTCAGCGTGTGACTGATAGGGATGTCGGGACAGCTGAGAAGAGGAGAAAAAAAGAAGACTTTCCTTCTGACAGCACCGAAGTAGAGCAAATCAGAAGGTGGAGGTTTGGGACAAAATTTTAAATATTTCTTTAAACTGGGGATTTACTTCTTGGACCTCCCTGTGGTGCTTCAATCCAGAGTGAGAGGCGTAACCTCTAACAGTTGCAGTTGCTGTATTTGTGCAGTAAAAAGAGGAGTTTTGCTGAACGTTCACTCGGCCCTCAGCAGGAAAAGCAGACAAGAAAACCATGGTACCGGCATTATTAAGCGATTAAAAATCCCTGCTACTACCCTGGTAGAAAACTCACACAACTACTGTGCTGGCCATTGCTTGGAAGGGGTCTTGGCGTCAGCACCAAACACTTGAGAGCGGTAATTTCTTGTCCTGCTTCGTGTGTAAAACATTGAGGAGATGCAGGGAGCTGTCGGAGCCCCACGCAGAGGGTCGAGGAGGAGCTGCTGGCTTGGGCCACTGGTTAAAATGCTCTGTTTTTTCTTTCCAATGTAAGTTATTGTGCTTTTATTCTCACCCTTGAAGCAGCCTGTTCTCACCCTGCAGCTCAGTGTGCTGAACGCTAACGTGGCACAGATAAGAAGCAACCGTAACGAATCCTGTTGGGTTGTTGTTTCCCTCGATGCTCTCTGTCCGTCTGCTCAGGCTTGTTTGGAGAAATCTGAGCAGAGGCTGTTCTGTCTGGAAAACCCCCGGGCTGTTATCGGCACTAGTCCAAATAAATAAGGGTAAAAAGCAACTCCTACTCATTCCTGTATAAAATCCTATTACTCTGCTATGACTTCGGCAGCGTAGGAAGCCCCTCAAGAGTGTTGACCCTTTGCACAATGTGTAAACCAAACAAAGGCCTGAGCCTTGGATGAACTCCCAGCCCCTTCCTGGGGTCTGACACATGGGAGACATAATCCTCAAGCTAACGCGCTCATTTGGAATAGCTGTGAAACGAGAAAGGGGAAAAGCTGACTCGATTATACAGCTCAACGTGAAACAACAGCAGGAACCATACATAAGAGGGGGTAACACCCTCTAAAACTCAGTTCCTCCTCTGCCATAGTTATTTCCAGCAGGTGCCGAGCCTGCCCTGCCTTAGGTGAGTTGTGCCAGAGCCTACTTGTACGTAAGAAATAAAACTGTGGCTCAAACAGATTGTCCAGGTAGGACTGTCAGCAGTTTATGGTTCCCACCAGCCTTCCTTGTTTGCTGGCAATAAATCCAGTGCCTGGTCAATTTGTATTAAGGTATTTCATAAAGTGTTTTGGGTTGGAAGGGACCTTTCAAGCTCTTCTAGTCCAACCCCCCTGCACTGAGCATCTGCAATTAGAGCAGGTTGCTCAGAGCCCCAGCCAACCTCACCTGCAATGGTTCCAGGGATGGGGCATCCACCACCTCTCTGGGCAACATGGGCCAGGGGCTCACCACCTTCAGTGTAAAAAGTTTTCTTCCTTCTCTCTAGTCTAAATCTCTCCTCTTCTAGTTTAAAACCATCCTCTCTTGTCCTGTCATAACGGGCCCTGCTAAAAACTCTGTCCTCATGTTTTTTACGGGCCCTTTTAAGTCCTGAAAGGCCACAAGAAGGTCTCCCTGGAGCCTCTCCTCTCCAGGCTGAACAAGCCCAACTCTCTCAGCCTGGCCTCCCAGCAGAGGGGTTCCAGCCCTCCCATCATTGCTGGGGCCTCCTCTGGCCCCGCTCCACCAGGTCCATGTCTCTGCTGTGCTGAGGACTCCAGAGCTGCCCCAGCACTGCAGGGGGGTCTCTCCAGAGCAGAGCAGAGGGGCAGAATTTGGCAATTAGGGCTGTGCTGAAGGAGCTATCAGCCTCACAAGGATGCTGTGTCAAGTTCCTCAACATTCAGAAAGCATCTTGAGACCACTGAGTGAAAAGATGCACAGGAGATCTTCCCTTACACCTATAGGTCTCCGTGTTGTGACAAGAGCATCTATTTTCAAGTGTTCTATAGTTTTTCATCTTTTACCCCTAACAACAATCAGACACTATGAAATATGAATTACTAACTGCCTGCTTTTACATACTCTATTTCAGTAGTTTAACACACAAACGTTGGTCAGGACTAAACGCCTAGCAGAAAATTAGAAGTTGTGTTGCATGACAGATGCGTGCAGACTGTCCTCGTGGTGGGTGGATGAAGCCCTGTTGGAGTGGATGGTTGTGAGAGGCATCCTTTATTTGAGTTTATGTTGTTCACATGGAGAAGAAGCCACTGGAGGAGAACCCACATCTATTCCCATTTTCTCTCCAGAAAAACCCTCAAAGGCTCCGAATTTTGGCTGCTCACTCTGGCCCAAGGAGTGGGACAGTGTTAACCATTTGATGGTCAGTTCCTCTCAGGGGGTCCATAGCAACTAATGCTTCATTAACTGCTCTGGTGAGGAGGGGGGTGATGGACAGTCCCAGGTCACTGCTGGGGACCTGGTGCCCAAGGAACTTGCAGTGACCCAGGAACACTCACCCAGCTCCATGCAGATTGTGTCCCACACCCCTGCTGCTGAGCACAGCACTTCCCTCTCTACAGGACAAGGAATAATGTTCATGCTTTCCTTCTGCCACCACATTCAACTGACTACAGGCCCTGAGACACCAGTGAGCATCTGTGAAAGTGCCCTCTGCCTAACATGAGAGGATGGTGATTTCTCCTCTGGCATCTAAGCAGTACCATGATACTGACACACATGTAGGGTTGCAAATTTCCATTGTACAAAGCAAAACACTATAAAGGGAAAACAAGGGCAGGGAAAACGATGCTGTGGTATGAAAAGCACTTCACCAATTTGTGTCCCTGCATGGGGCTGACTGTCCCTGGGGAGAGGCTGTGCATGCACATGGACCAGAGCCACATAGTCAGGACATTTTGTATCGTCTAGACCGCAATAAATGTCAGGCAGTTGGAGTATAAACACAGAGCCGTGGCCTTGCTGGTAGGCTTCTTGATCTCTCCCTCTCTCATCTGCAGGAACAGTTCCTTCACGTCAAGGTTAAAGGCAGTGTGAGAAAGGGACTGGTATTTGCATGCGGTACGGGCTCTGAGCAGAAGAGCTCGGGTTTGAGTTCCCAGCTCTGAAGTTAACCTTCAAGAGCACAAAAATGAAAATAAGATTAAAGCCAAATTGGGCAGGCGTTCCTGTGCAGCCACTGCATTTGTAGCAGACGGTACCTGCATCATTAAAGACATTAGGTAGGTGCAGAGCGGCCTCTCCAAGCAGAGCTGCTTCTTGGTAGCGAGGGAGCTAATGAACAAATATAATTTTGAGTGGCCCTGCTCTTTGTGGCACTGTGGAGATGAACAGGGATCATGCAATGGGGCTTTCTAAGCTCTGATACCACCACTTATGTCCACAGGTGTGAGCCACCAGGATGCAAAGCTCGTCCTTAGGCAACCTGGATGAACTTCATCCCTGGGACAGAGGGTCCCTGAAGTACCCCTGGGTGTGTTCAGCTTTGTAGGTGTTTTTATTTTGTGGGCAAGGAATCCAGTTGTCAGATTTTTCCAGGAGAGTCTCAAGGTGTTCCAGGTGGCCCTCCAAACGGATGCTCACTGCAGCCTGGACCTGGGCTGGGGAGTGCAGGGTGCTCAGAGAAGGATGGGAATGGCTTTTTCCAAGCTGAAAGTCACTGGTTTGCAACTCACTTGACATGAGTTTAAGCAGCAACATTTGGTTTAATCTAGTCCTCTGCCCACACTATTCTTCTGCAGACTAGTGGGTGGTCACATGCTAAACCAATAACAAGTAAATTAAAACCAAAAAGAAAGGCTGTCAATCGTGGTGGTGTCTGGGACCTACTTCCCCATGCGGCACAACTTTCCTTGTCTCATTGTGGCTGGGCCATCTGTGCCCATGCAGCTGTGCTGGCGTTTCTTTGTGACTAGAGCAACTGAGACTTCAATTCAGAAATGAAGGTAAAAATTACTGAAGAAAAGGGGATCAAGGTCTATGGTGAAAACCTGCACTTCCAGAGAAGTACTGGTGCCTGCCTTGCCTTGTGCGAGAGTCCTGAGGGTCTTCCTCCTCTTGGCAGAGCTAAAATTCTGGATTTTTGGAGAATGTGCTTTCGCAATTGAAGAGGAACCTGGAACATGATCAATATTTATCTAAAGAACAAAAAAGTAATGAGGATGTGAAAATGTGGAGTAGCTCGGTGGGAGGAAGCACAGCTAGCTGAGGTTGCGCAAGAGCGATGAAGAAGCTTTGCAAGAACAGAAACAAAGTGCTGGCAGTGGCAGCAGGTCACAGAGCTCCTTTCAGCCATGCTCCTGGGAAGCTTCACAAAATTCTCCTCCTCTGCCCAAGGGGTCTGGGCCATCATCTCCCACCTCAATCCCTTGCACTTATTACCCAGGCCTCGGAGAACACTTTATTCTCTTAAAGTTTTGGTACATGCCCCCTCACTCTTCACCTCAGGCTAAACAATCCAGATGTTGAACTGTTCCTGCCAATGTTGTGTCTTCAAGCCTGCCCAGCGCTTCTGCTGCTCTCTGTGGTGCTCTTGCCCTTCCTGTGCTCCCAAAACTGGCTGCAGCCTTCAAATGAAGATTTTCCAGGGCTTACACGGAGCAGCAGCACACCTTCAGGAAGACTCTTCTTATTTAGACAGCTAAGCAGGATATCTGCTTTCATTTTTTAAACTTTTTTTACAACTGCACGACTCACATCTTGCTGGTAACTTGTGATAACCACCCATGGCTGGTTTTCTACTGTCTGTCAATGCAATCAATTACTCCTGCTGAAGCATCACGCTTGGCACTTGTCTCTGCTTTATGCTTTCTCTCCACTTCCTCAAGACCTTGCTGAACTTTACTCGTGACAGTTTTCTACCTGCTGCCCTTCCCAGCTCTGTCAAGCTTAGCCTGCTCTGGGAAGCCACAACCCTAACCAGGTCTGGGACAGACCCTTGCTAAATGCTCCGTCCCATTTTGCCAGGGAGCTGTTGGTAGCTGCCAAGAGATTTATTTGCATCCAATCCTACCACAGTTTCACGCAGCTCTCGTTTCCAGAGCTTAGTTTTGAGAGCAGCAGCAAGAGCCTTCCCCATGTGAGGATACGCAAAGACTTTTCCCTTGTTAACAAATACTGTCAGTCTGCTACGGAAGGGACAAAAATGGATGTAAACTATCTTCCTGATAAATCCGTCATGCCTGCTAATCATGACCTTGTGAGAGAGGGTGAGTTTGGTCAGAGTATCCCATGCAGAGGTGGGGGGTGAACTGTCAGAGTGGATTTGAACAGGCAATATTAAAATAATAGCGAAGCAGCCAGAAACTCAACAATTAAGTTCAGTCCATCTTGTGGCTGGGAAGCTTTGAAATTAGGGATGGGCATTAATCACTGAGACAGAATGAAGACTATAAATAGAATATGATCCCTGCTCATTACCAGGCTCCAAGCAGACAATTAACATTAAGAACACATCACAGTACTGTGGGTAACCAACCACTGGCCCCTGGGCTTGTAGTCCCCAGCCTCCATCTTGCAGTTAATGCTGCAAGACAGTAATTTAAACGGCTGTTGGCAAAGGTGTGTCTCAGAAAATTAAGGTATGTTTTAACAGAAAGCAGTGGCAGAGGAGGTTGCAGGTGGAGTGGGCTGCTAGGTCCCTACTGAACTAGTAGGGACCTAGCAGATCTCTGCCAGATCCCTACAGCTGCTGGGGCTCTTGGAATCATGGAATCATTTAGGTTGGAAAAGACCTTTAAGATCATCAAGTCCAAACGTTAACCCAGCACTGCCAAGTCACCACTAAACCATGTTCCTCAGCACCACATCTCCCTCCAGGGACGGGGACTCCACCACTGCCCTGGGCAGCCTGGGCCAGGCCTTGACAACCCTTTCAGAGATGACATTTTTCCTAATATCCAACCTAAACCTCTCCTGGTACAACTTGAGGCCATTTCCTCTTCTCTTATTGCTTGTTCCTTCGGAGGGGAGGCTGACCCCACCTCTCTCCAACCTCCTTCCAGGGAGTTGTCAAGAGCAAGAAGGTCTCCCCTGAGCCTTCTTTTCTCTAGGCTAAACACCTCCAGGTCGCTCAGCCGCTCCTGAAAAGACTTGTGCTCTAGTCCCTTCCCGAGATTCATTGCCCTTTTCTGGACATGCTCCAGCCCCTCAATGTGCTTCTTGGAGTGAGGGATTCAAAACTAAACCAAATATTTGAGATGTGGCCTCACCAGTGTTGAGTGAGAGTACAGTGTTGAGTACTTTATCCTGCCCAGGCTGCATTACACTATGGGTTGTTTTTTTCTGGCTGAGTTTACTAAGATCACGGCACTACTGCCTCTGCAACATGTCCTCCTCTTCATCTGCTCTCTAATCTTGGTTGTCTACAAGCTTGATTAAGGACAAGCTTTCTGTTCTTTTTCTGCTCATCAGTGAAAGTTTGAAGTGGCACAAGACTGAGTTAAAGCTGATTGGAAGGGACTTGCTGCTCACAAGTTTCTACAATAACAGAATAGCTCGATTACCTGACCCAGAGCACATTGAGAAACTTCTAGGGGGCTATGACACGCTGTTCCTCTTCCACTCTTCTTTGCATCCCCTGGGAGAGGATGGGTGGAGAATGCTCCTTGCAGCCCTTCCCCTTGCCCAGCCGCCTCTCTCCACTTCACACCTTCTTATCAGGGAGCTATTTTAGGATTAGACGCTTTGTCTCTGCTCACACTTAGAATGTTTAATCTTTCCTTGGGGTTTGTAGCCCTACTCACAGGAAGCTGTTGCCACCTGCCTGACTTATCCAGCCTTCCAAAGCCTTCTCTGGACAGACAGCACTTGAGGTCTTTTTGGATGTGTTATTAGGAAGATGCCTAATGCATGAAATCAGAGTTGTCCTGAAGAGTTTGAGGTCAACCCATTCCGTGAACACAGCATGTTCCTGCTGCTCCAAGCCCTGAGCCAAGAGGTCTCCACCACTACCTCCAGCAGGACTACAGCTACTCATTAGCTACTACTCTAGTAAATATGTGCTGCTGCCACTGGCCCCTCTTCCTGGGAGGATTTCTGGCTCACAGAATGTTTTGGGTTGGAAGGGACCTTAAAGATCACCTCGTTCCAACCTCCGTGCCATGGCAGGGACATCTCCCACTAGACCAGGTTGCTCACAGCCCCATCCAGCCTGGCCTTGACCACTTCCAGGGATGGAGCATCCACAACTTCCCTGAGCAATTGGTGTCAGTGTCTCACCACCCTCACGGTAAAGAATTTCTTCCTTATATTTAATCTAAATCTACCCTCTTTCAGCTTGAAAGCCTTAATTCTTGAGTACTTTGGCTTTTATCACAGCTTTAATGTGATTTTACGTTGCATAATGTATACACGCGGAGCATGCTGCCTTCTTCTCCGTAGTCCCAAGAGACCAAAGGCAGTGGCTGTGTT
Source organism: Eurystomus gularis (assembly GCA_013400335.1). NCBI lineage: Eukaryota > Metazoa > Chordata > Aves > Coraciiformes > Coraciidae > Eurystomus > Eurystomus gularis. The sequence goes on from VZZY01007876.1 coordinate 28,209, forward strand.
CCCTCTTTGGGGAGCCAGGATGTGTTGGGGGAGCTGCACCTGCATCCCTGAACACCACCAAAGTTTGTGTTACCAGAAAGAAATGCGATTTAGTCACGTGAAGAAGTAATACCATGATACACATCTCTGACACTAGAGAAATACAGCTAAAAATCCCACAAACAGCTTCTTCTTCCCATTCCCCACCCCACTGTGAAAGTGCCCTTTCATGCAGAACTAGGAAGATCCAAACCTTGTGTTTCTTGTGATGCCCGTACCATGGGGATCAGCTTCCTTTCTTTGCTATATAATCTCATTTTTTTCCTCAAAGCCTGAATTCCTGACCTGTTAACTGGTGCTGACCTATTTACTGGTCTGCTGAAAGAAGGGGCTGCTCATGAAGAGAAGCTGATTGATGTGCCACCTTGCAATCACGCCTTCACAGCTCTGGCAGCGCACACCCGGGTTTGGACGTGACTAGGATTTTTCTAGCACAAACTTATAAAAATGTGTTTTGAGTATGTCTGACACGGTTCCATGACTGGAAAAAAGAAATACTGAGGGCTAACAAGCAGTTGGCAGGAATTGTTTTAAAATCTGCGTTCCTTAGAGAGCCCATCGTCAGCACAGACGATGTAATGGGCATGATTAAATAGTTAAGTCATGTGTAATAGCAATGGGAAAAGTGATCTCTCATGTTATGCCTGATTACATCATTCCTCCCAGTGAGATTCAGTGCAATCCCCAGTATTTTCCTTCAGGAAATATAGACCATAAATTAATGCGACGTACATTTTTCTGTGTAGCAAACGGCAAATTTTGTACAGAGATTTGACAATTTGGAGTGGACATTCTGCTGTTCACTTGTCTGCATTCTTTCTCCACAGCAACTGGACTTTCCCAGGTGGGTTTTCCTTCCTGCGACTCTTCCTGTGCCTTGTCCATTATATTCTTTAAGCCTCACTTAAATGCAAATTTCATTCATTATATCTTCGTCACCTTTAATTTCTAAAAGGTCTGTCTAATTATCCCCATCAATACCTCATCAGAGGAGTTGTAATCAAACATCATACGTTTAGCATCCTCGTATATTGAAAGCCACTCTCTGAGACAATGACTCATCTCATTCTACAGGCCAAAACACATGCCTTGCATTTTTAACACCTGAAGTATTCTTTTTTTTTTTACTTACAAAATCTTGGCTTAGAAAATTTAACCAGATAACACTCGTGTTTAACAACTGGGTTTAGGTCACATAAATCAGCGTGCACACCACCTTGATCCAGGGGCCAGCGGTCCTCAGGGCTTCCAGCTCCTCTTCTTTATCTCACACACCATTTCCAGTCCTGCATGGAATAAAAGCCATCCTCGCCGATGGCCCACTCCATCATCCTTGTTTACTCACCTCCTCATTTACCATTTTACCTGAAGGGCATCTCAGATGTCCTTGAGGACAACTGGAAAGCTTTGGGTGTGCTTTCCATGTCTGGGTGGCTTCTAGGGGATTGTTTTTAAAGACGAACGGATGGCAAGTTTTGGTCTGGAGGCAGCAGAGATGGTGCAGTTCTCCCTGGGAAATCCCAAAATACCAAGGGAATGTGCCTTGTGTTGCATTTCCTACCTTCAGACCCCACCATGCCGGGTTTTCTGGGCAGGCGAGGGGAACACGTTTCTGCATGTTTTCTAGTCCGCTTGTCACACTTTCCTTCCAAATCTGTGGAAGGCACGAGATGAAGGAACATTCCAGGCTTGTTCGTTAGCATAGGAATTTAATCTGTTTGATGCCATTTCATTAAGCAATAAACTGCTGGACTCTGTTTCGGTGAGCCAAGCAGAGGAAATAGGAAGCAGTACATCACACCGACTCGTACCTTATTGCCTGATGCTCTCCCTGACTCACAATTCTGTTCTATTAAATCCAATTTATTCCAAATATCATTAAAATTATTGCCCTTATGCAAAGTTTAACCCAGCACAAGGTTAAAGGCTTTGAAATGAATCTTTTTCTTAAGCGTAGGAAAAATGTGGCCTTTAATGTGGACTGATAAAAACCAGCAGACCTTTTCCTTCTGAGCTAGAGGTGTGTGGGGCAGGATGGCAAGGAGGGTTTTGTGGTTTCTTGAGCTGTATAGAAATGTCTCCTTTTTGCCCAGATTCATCTGGCCGCAGCTGGTTTCTATTACCTCCAGTCATTTGCAAGGACTATTTATTTCTACCACTTGTAAACCATTTTTCCCCACACAAATCCTCCCTCCAAATGACCTTTTCCTGAATGTTTACAGATTACTCAGCACAGCATCCTCCCAGGCTGAGGATGTGCTGCGACTGCACCCTCTGTTACATTTTCCCGGTGTCCCAAGCTCCCCTCTGTGATGGCTTCCCAGTGTTCCAGCTCTCCTGTGTGTTGGTTTCCTTCACTCGGGGGCCCTTCTGATACAAGCTAATTATCTTGAGCAGTGATATTATAAACATGCACTTAAAAAATGACCAAATGAGCAGGAAACCCCATTTCTACCTGATGCTAAATACTGCTCTTCCTAGATATCATGGCATATTTTTTGGTGTATTTCTCTTCCCTCGAGTGCTTGGCAATTTCCCATTCCCCATTGAGAGCGTTTTGCTGCCTAGTTGGTTCCCCCATCCCCAGATATCAGGGGACTACTGAGGTGCGGGTGTCACTGGTGTGGTACCTGCAGCCTCGGGACAACTACCATCTTCAGCCTGCCACTAGCCCAAGCCTTTGCTGTGACAGCAATGGTGAGTGGCCTCACTGCTGGCTTGTTCATGGTGTAAAAAGTGCTGGTGTGACACAGCTGAGCTACACTCTCCCATTGCTGTGTCTGCCCAGTGTGCTCATCTCACCAGCAGCTCCAGCATGTCATGGGTTGCTGTCAGCACAGCAAGAGCTGGAGTGAATTAAAACTCCAGCCTCCTTTCAGGGAGTTGTTGGAGCAAGACGGCCTACCAGGTCATCACTAAACCATGTCCCTCAGCACCACATCTACATGGCTTTGAAATCTCTCCAGGGATGGGGACTCCACCACTTCCTTGGGCAGCCTGGGCCAGGGTTGGCAACCCTTTGGGGGAAGAAATTTTTCCTCATGTCTAAACTAAACCTGCCCTGGCAGAACTTGAGACCCTTTCCTTTTGTCCTATTACTTGTTACTTCAAAGAAGAGACTGACCCCCACCTCACTCCAACCTTCTTTCAGGGAGTTGTTGAGAGCCAGAAGGTCTTCCCTGAGCCTCCTTTGCTCCAGGTCCCTCAGCCGCTCCTCACAAGACTTGTTCTCTAGACCCTTCACCAGCTTCCTTGCCCTTCTTTGGATGCACTCCAGCACCTGGAGGAGGTAGTGGGGATTGTAACCATCATGCCTGTTTCAACAAATCCTAGAGGAAGCCTGAAAAACCACCAACGAGCAGCTCAGCAAGCTGCCACAAGCCATAATCTTACAAGTGGCTGTCACCCTGGTGTTGCCAGGGTTTGGTACATCCTATTTTCCCTGCTACACCTGTATATTCTGGAATGATGCTTTTGTAAAAGGACCTTTTATGGATATTGACCCACTGTGCCCCATGGTCTGCTCGGCACTATCCTACAGACTGATCTAACCCAGGAGTTTCTCTGAAGAAATCTCCCCACTGCAGTTACCTTGGCCAACATCTCGCTCCATCCTCCTTCCCAGGGAGACCAGCTGGACTATCCCAGTAGCCCCAGTCCCAGGTAACCAGCCATGCCCCTCCCTACCATTAAATCAGCATACATAACTCAATAAATGGCACACATTAATAACATTCCTCATGAATGCCCAGGCTTGCAGGTTTTGACTCAACACGGCTTCACAGCTCTGCAACTGCCTTCTCACGAGGTGCCTGGGAGCAGTTGGTATTTACAGACCTACGGGGCAAATAAGAAGAGGTTGATATGATCATATCAACCCTGCCCCACCGAAGACAGGCAGCAAGTTACAGCAAAGCAGCAGTGAAGCAACCTGAAGATAATGTGCCTAGTGATAAAGTAATTGCAATTTAAAGCTAGTTGGGTTTCCTTTACAAATCCCAAAGAAAGCAAGAGGCCCTATGTAGAGCAGATGGTGTCTTGTCAGTCAAAGAAACAGAATGGACAAATCTTGCAGGGATTAAAACCTGTCTGAAGGAAAATCTCTGCTATGGAGAGGAGGTGAATGATGGAAACTAAGACAACCATTAAAAACTGGTGACCATTTTACTGCCTATTCTGTCTGTATCTTTGTCTCCAGGCACCTGTGCTTTTGTGGAAACCATGCAGAATTTTGTTTCTTCAGCGATGGGCAAGAGTTTTCAGTGGGTAAGTGAACTTTTACACTCACTCCCAATTTATCACCCAGTCTGCTTATTATCTGAGAGCTCAGACACTGTAGTGTCATAGAATCAGCCTGTTTTGCTTTTTCTAAAACACGTCCAAAGTGGCCAAACAACAGAGCCCATGTGCAGCATCACACAACCTGCTCCCCGGCTGTGGGATTTCTCACCAAGATCATCATTTCCCAGCTGAGAAAGTCTTGTCAGAGCAGACTCATCACGTGGCTCTCCAAATTGCACAGCCGGGAGTCAGCTTTCCTTCAAAGCTCAAAGCCATGAATCATGGTGAGCTCATGATCCAGCAGAAGCTCAGATACACATAATTAAGGCACTCTTAATATCAGGGGGCAGGTTCTCCCTCTCGTATAACATCAGAGCAGTGCTTAATGTTGCAGCGATGAAACATACCCTATTGCTTTGCCCTCACTTAAAAAATAGCTGACTCGTGGGGCATCTCTCTGTGAGCCACCTTTCAGTTCCCATTAGGAGTTTTCAATCTGTTAAACCAGAACTTTAATTTGTTACACTCAGGGACTTTTAAATGGTCTTGTTTTGTTTTCTGTAGAAACTTAAAAGGAGGGAGAGAAATCACAGAACCCCAGCATGGTGGGTGTTGGAAGGGACCTTTGGAGATCATCTAGTCCAACTGCCCTGCTAAAGCAAGGTCACCAGAGCAGGGTGTCCAGGCAGGTTTGGAATCACTCCAGAGAAGACTCCACAACCTCTCTGGGCAGCCTGGGCCAGGCTTGGACACCCTCACAGCAAAGAAGTTTCTCTTCATGTTCAGATAGAACCTCCTGGGTTCCAGTTTGTGCCCGTTGCCCCTTGTCCTGTCACTGGGCACTGCTGCCAAGAGTCTGGCCCCATCCTCTGGACCCCCACCCTTTAGCTATTGATCAGATCCCCTCTGAGTCTTCTCTTCTCCAGCTCAACAGCCCCAAGGCTCTCAGCTTTTCCTCATCACAGAGACACCCTAGTCCCCCAGACATCCTTAAAAATGTTTCTTTTCCACGGTCCTTTGTTTTTTTCTGCCATATCAAATTAAATGTCCCTGTGAAAAATTATTTTAAGGTACTTTCAGAAAATATCCAAGCATTTGAGGAGCCATATATAACTCAAGTTTGCTGCAGTTCTCAGACTATGTGTGGATCTCTTGGCCAGGGAAGTCCACTATGAAAGAACAGCAGATGTTGATGGGGTTACCATTTCTAGACCTGCACTGCAGAGTTGCCTTCTTTCTGCTGTGAAAAAGGTCAGATGAACATGGAAAAACATCTCTGAAGAAAGTTTTGCACTGAAGATTTGACTGTCCTCAGTAACAGAGGTTTTGCAGTTACTTTTCTTTTTGCAGCTGCAGAGCACAAGGGTCACAGAGAGTAAGATGGCCAATATTGGGCAGGTTTCAGGGCTGTCTCTTCACTCTGAAGATATTTGTCCCTTGAACCATCGCTGAGATGCAACAGCCCATCAGGAGAGTCCCATCATAAAAGAAGAGGCACTGAGGCAGCCTCACAAACACTTTTTAACATGTGGGGAGACAGAGTGAAAAACATGCAGTCACAGCATTAAAAATCCCCCATTAAAATCCTCACTTGTTGACAATAACCTTGACAGCTGGTAGGATGATGGAGATAACAGTGCCAAGTTTTCATCCTGAGACCACCACCGGAAAACTCAGACTCTTGCACATCCAGTGAAGGGGTCAGTTGGTGCTGCTCACTTTCCTGTGCCTATTGAGAAGCTCGGACTCTCTTGGTGGGATGCAAAGACATTGGTTCCAGGAAAAACTCCTTTTGATCCATCATACAATCCAAAACATGCCCTTTTTTGAAAAAAGGCTAGATGAAAGGATTCTGAAAACCGAGTTTATGACTCCTTCTGTCTCTTTTTTCCCCTCTTCTCTCCATCTTTCAGTTCAGGGCTTGATGCTCTGCTTCCCTCCTCCTAAGCCTTTATTACTTTTATTCATTTTAATTAAGTTCTCCCTCAGATTCGGAAGCTTAATAAGATTTAAAGAAAGAAGTGAGCTTGCCCAGCAGGCTGGCTGTCTCCAGCTTAGCATTTCATGGTCGTAGTTCCCCTTTGGAATCACCCGGTCTGAGTCCCTGGAACTCCTTCCACCCAGGGTATGGAGGTGGACAGGAGCTGGATGACTGCAGTGGGCCAGTAAGGGGATGTTTTGCTTCCAGAGATATTGGTACTGACCAGCTATGGGGTACAATCATGTAGGGTGACCACCTCAAGATTTTTGAAGGGCTCTGGCCCCACCCCCACTGGATGCCTAAGTCCTGACAAAGTTGGCTGCAGGGGCTTCTGCCAGGCATGTCCCAGGGACACCCCCACACAAGTCCGTCCAAAAGAAGAATTTTGTTGGCTCTGAGTCCCCATGGTGACACTGGGCAACAGGGAATGGGCTGGAGGTAGATGATGCCATGGCCACCTTCACTCCCAGGTCTGAGTTCCCCATGACAGCCTCCCTATTCATTGCACAGGGCACGGTTTTTCCTTGGACACCAACGAGTTAATCCGCCAGAACTCCTACAGGTAGCAGATTCCGGCAGCATAAAGGTAGACCTTCAGGCTACTCTTTAATAAAGGTGAACACTATTTAACTCTTGGATGGTGGTGATTCACCGGGCAGCTCTCCAGTGCTGTCATTACACATCCTTTGCCAAGTGCTCCACAAATGCAGCTCCTTGTTTACCCTGCAATCACACATCATTACTGCCCAAACAGCCCTCTGTGATATACACCATGGTTAACATCTTTTTAGAAATAAATACACTATTCCAGAGCTCGTTACTGTTCGACCAACAAATGAATACTTCTACAAAGTAAAATCCTTCTCAACTGAGTATTGCTGGCAGTACTTTTTCACACTCCTATAATTAAATGGGTCTTAATTGAACTACGTGTAGGAGTCTGGTTTGGTCTGGAAATGATAGGTTTATTTTCTAGATACCCTTCTGCTATACTGCTCTAAATGGGCACTGAGTGTTTGTGTTGCCCACAGTGATCATTTATTCTTACTGCATGCCTAGATTTTATCCATACCAGCCTACCTCATGCTCAGTGTTTCCCCTCTGCGTTACCTTTATTAGTAACCTGACTTATGTGAAGAAAAACTTGTTTGGTGTGAGGGTGTTGGAGCCTGGCCCATGCTGCCCAAAGAGTCTGTGGAGTCTCCTCCTCTGGAGAGATTCCAAACACGCCTGATCCTGGGCACCCTGCTCTGGGTGACCGTGCTTTAGCAGGGGGCTTGGACGAGATGATCTCCAGAGGTCCCTTCCAACCCCCACCATGCTGTGAGTCTGTGACTTCGGAAGAAGTTTCTGGAGAAGCCATATCAATTTGACTGTAATAGGCTCGAAGTTGTCTAATGGGACATCTCACTGCAAATGTTTGGTATTCTGGCAGTGCTGTGCTCTGAATCTCCCAGCAGAAAGATGCTGCTGCTTCTTTTTTCCACCATCAGCCTTGTGGCCTGTCATCCTCAGCTGATGGAAACTGCCTATACATCCATTTTGAGACAAAGTCAGCAGATATTCAGATCACAGAGCCTGTCTGAAAGCTGGGAGATGGGCTTTAGAGCTGGGAAAGGGCAAGAGAGCCTGGCTCTCATGCCACTAATGCATGCTGATGTGGCATGCGTTGATGTAGGGGATATACCAAGAGGACCAATACTACTTTCTATGGTCTTGGCAGTTATCCACAAGTCATATTTTCCACGCTTAAGAACCATCTTTGAAATGCCACTTGTGTCCTGGACACAGTAGCTACTCTTGCCTTTCATATATTTTTCTTTCTATGTATTTACCTTGGCCACTGCAGGTAAAAATCCCTTCCCTGATGTGGCCTCACTTCCCCTGCATCCCTCTCTTAACCGTGAGCACATCACACAGCAGTCCTTGTAAAATCCTTGCTGTGGCTGTACGATAGGCTCACATGGCATGGACCACACTGTGTGGAGTCACCGTGCGGGTCACTTCTCCACGTTAACAATCCTTTTCTACTTGAATTCACGAGCAAGACTCATTAGAGGATGGTGATTTTGCCGTGTGATAATCTTGGATAGTCGCCTAACAACAATGAAGGGAAAAATTCTGCTTGAGCACAGGGGGAATAGAATTCAAAGGGGCTTTGCAGAGCCTTAGACTGTGCCTTAGATGCTGAGGGAATTGGAGCATCTCACTGAGGAGCAAAGGCTGAGAGCCCTGAGGCTGTTTAGCCTGGAGAAGAGGAGATTGAGAGGAGATCTGATCAATGCTGATCAATAGCTAAAGGGCAGAGGTCAAGAGGATGGGGCCAGACTCTTGGCAGTGGTACCCAGTCACAGGACAAGGGGCAACGAGCACGAACTGGAACCCAGGAGGTTCCATCTGAACAGGAGGAAAAAATTCTTTGCTGGGAGCGTGTCCAAGCCTGGCCCAGGCTGCCCAGAGAGGTTGTGGAGTCTCCTTCTCTGGAGAGATTCCAAACCTGGGCACGATCCTGGACCTCCTGCTCTGGGTGATCCTGCTTTAGCAGGAGGGTCTGACAAGATGATCTCCAGAGGTCCCTTCCAACCCCAACCATTCTCTGATTTCCTGTGATTTTGTGATTCTGTGCATTTCAGTGGGGAAATAACACCTTTTCAGTTCCTCTGTGCTCCTCAAAGGCCTGCTAATGCTACCAGCCCAAATGTGCGCAGTCTTTTACATCCAAGCAGGGTTGGACACAAAGATGCACATTGTATACAGAGAACATTTTATATGCTGGAGCTGTGGACCAGCATATGGACCAGATCGGTATCCCCAGTGAAGAAGGAGAAAATAGGAGGTTGTGTCAAGGGTATAAAGGCTTGGTCCTTCAAAGGCAGGCTGACGCAGGAGGGGTCTCTGGAAATGACTAGGAATTCAACTTCACACTACAGCTAGGGACTGGATATTAATGGCAGTTAATGAAGTTAAGTTTGAGTGCAAGGTGGAAAACGATGGGCAACCAGCAAACCAGTCTGAAAACAAATATCAAGATACTGGAATAAAACATTTCAAGTTAAGCCACTTGCCCACCCCTCCACATACAAGGTAAAAAGAAGAAGAAAAATGACCAAAATCTTCACCCCTAATCCTTGCATATTTCACACCAGTTCGCCAGGGCATCACGTGGTGCTGGTGGATTGATGTGCTGCTGACAAGCTGCCATGGTGTAATCCATAGGTGTAGTCCGTAGGTGTAATCCATAGGTGCTGGCAGGCACTGGGGAGCCCTCGCTGTCCTGCCAAAGCAAGCCCTGATCTGCCGCTCATCAGGCAGCAGGGGCTCAGGACGCTGTGTTTTAATGAGCAAAGGGGCAGTGGGGGGAAAAAAAAAATTTCTCCTGGTTTTCTGCCCTGGGTTCCCCTTTCAAGGACGGCTCCCATCGCTGGTTGCTCTGCTCCTGCAGTGAGGCTTTGCCCTCTGCGAATAAAAAGGACAAACCCAGCACAGAGGATTTGTGGTGCAGCTGATAAAAAGCCTCATGTGCTCATTTTTTTGTTACTGACTGCAACAAGCAGTTGGATTATTGCATATTACAGCCTCCCGGTAGCTGGAACTCAACAAGTTTTATAGCTGGCATTTTACTCTTGATGGTTCCGCTTATGATTTAGAGTGGGATTTGAACATCAGCCCTGGTTTTATGAGTGTGCGTTGGGTTAAATGCAGCGAGGTTACACTGCACACCTGATAGCGAGGCAGGAACAGGCATTTATAAGCAGCGATGTTATCAGGGACGGCAAAGTTGGCTGGAAAAACACATTTGACCTTGCAAGTGCTGAATTTTAGTACTGGAAACCATAAACTTTACTACTTTGATTAGGAAACCCAACGGCACCGAATGGCCAGTCCATCCAGTCCTAGGGTCTTGGGTTTAATCACTTGCTGGTGATAAGAAGCCATGAATATTATTTTTCTCTTTACTTCTAGGAATTTCTTTACATAGTGCATTACAAATCTTAATGCCCTCACCCTCAGCCTATCCGTAAGAAGATGAGGAGTGCTACTACCACTTTACAAATAGGTTGCAAAGGCAGAGAGAAGCTGAACTGCCTTGCTTCACATCAGACATGAAGTCTGCACCAGGGTAAGGAGCAGTAAGTAAGTAAGTGAGGCTTTGATTTGCAAAGCCCAGCCCTCTGCACTAGCCAGGGCACAGTATTTCCTTGTTCTTCTAGCATCTGAAAGGGCCACTGAGGGTTTGGAAAAGAGCCCTTTTTAATAAATGGGAAAAAAAGAGAAAAAAGAATGAACACTTTGGCCTATCAAGTGTTATTTGCTGAAACTGAGTGCTGGATTGTGAATCTTCCAGATCAGAGGTTGGCTCTGTTGTGTGTTTGTATGTTGTCTCATACAGTGGATAATTAGTCCCAGTTGGGATACTTTGGATGTACAAATGATGCAAATCTATTTGGTGCAAATAATAAAAACGGTTAAAAAGATAGGCAAACCCCTCCTGTTGGAAGGGACCTCCAGGATCATCAGAACTTGAGAATTTTCAGTTAAAATTCAGTTAATTCAATACAGTAGCCTTTGCTTTCAGGTTCCCTAATCGTCTCCTCTGAGGAAGTAATAAAAAACATTTTTCCAATCATTTCCATTTGAGTTTTTCTAGCTAAAAGGGGGCTTATTCCCAGCCTTGATCTATCAATTGTTGCTCGATTTCTTAAAAAACCACTCTCGTTCTGCTCAGGGCTGGCACATAATTGGGTTATGAACAGAAGCTCTGCTCATGGGTGATGAGGCCGGTTAAAAATGAGCAGTTAAGAAAAGACAAGGGTGAGAAATGCTCAGTTTGGTCCTTAGTGACCTTACAGATGACGGGGACCATTTTAGACCAGTGACACACAGTTTTTGAAATCCCACATGAAAATAGCTATGAAAATAGTTTGATTAGAAAAGTGTTGACCAGTCAGATGTTGGAAGATAAGAGATTCACAGTCCCAGATGTATGATGTGAATCACTACAGCTCTACTGACTCAGCAGCTCAGTGTCACGTAGCTTCTCAACTCCTTTTAATCCTTCTAATTATTTAATGTTTGGCCCCAAACTAATAGCGATAGTAATTCTTACTTGTGTGGCCCATATGCCTCTCAAAGTCTTGAAAGGAAAGTCAATGATAAACCCACAAGAGCAGAGACATCTGTGCTGCAGAGCCAGGTTGCTTGGTGGCCTTGCAGATCTTGGCACTGTGGTGAGTGCTAAGCATGTGTCATAGCTGAAGAGAGGAGATGTTACCAGAAAATAATGACTTTTCTGAATAAGAACCTCAGATTTTATCATCTTGACTTACCAATCTACTTCAAAAGACTGGCCTAAATGCATTTTTTTCCTGTCAACTCCATCTGTGAGACAACAGGTTAATGGATAAGATAGAATCATAGAATCATAATGGTTGGAAGGGACCTCCAGGATCATCAAGTCCAACCTCCATCCTAACATCTCCCTAACCACTAGACCATAGCCTCAAGTGCTACATCCACTCATTTTTTAAACACCACCAAGGATGGTGGCCCCACCACCTCCCTGGGCAGCCTGTTCCAGTGCCTAACCAAGATGACACAGCCTTTAAATACTGATGTGTAACAATTCACAGTACCCTTTCTGTGTGCATGATCCTTCCCAAACTCACCTCTGGAGGCATTCAGAGGCATTCAGCCGGTAATTTTAAGGAGAAAACCCTTCAAAACATTGACATGTTTGACTTCAATTCTAAAAAGTCAAGATGACAGTTAATGCTTTATGAGTGGGTTGAGGGGATGACGCTGAGCACCGCTGAACTAATGAAGCATGCTTCCTACCTAGACCTCTGCTTTTGGAAAGCAATTTTGACCTCCCCGGTTTTACCAGACCATTGGGAGGAAAATTAACACAGCATAAAACTAATTTCCTTAAGACTTCTAGGAAACCTGCAGCCAGCTATAAAGCAGGTGAGACTCACCAAGCTGTCTATACTTGGAGCTGTACTTCTCTAGCTCAACTGAACAAGAAATTTCAAGAACAAAGATCATGAGACCAACAAATAACATCTGATTAGGAATTATGTTTTTGTTATTATGGGACATTGTGCTTTACATGGTGTGGTTTGCTCAGTGAAACTGGGTAATTACAGATGCTTCACTGTCCTCAGTAGTATTGGTGGGGCTTCACAGAGCCCTTCCTTTAGCTGAACGCGTGATGCTCATTTCCATGAAAGCTGTAGTGGAGGGGTATTTTATTAGGAACACTAAACCTGCATCAAATTTCTAATGGAAAATATTCCCATCAGAACTCAGACCACTTAGAAAGGATGTGGTAAACTGCTTGCTGAATTAAAAAGAACTGTAGAGTAATATAAAGTAAGAAACAACAACAAAGGACAGCTTGTTTTTGAAAAACTACTGAAGAATTAGTCACAGAAACCTCTTGATGAACACATTCAGTCAGTTCCCAGATCATTCAAGAACAACCTGACATATTTCACACTGCAATCTTCTTGCAAGTTTATTTATAATTTTTCATCTACAGTTTCTCCAGGGCCTCATATTTCCATGTTGTCAGGACAGCTAATGGTAGCAGCCACTTCCAAACCTTTAACATCAAAAGGACACAGATGCAAATAAGACACATAAATCTCATGACCCTTCACACCAGGAGGCAAAAATGCGGCATAGCTGTTCTTTAAAAGCAGGAGAACGACTACTGACCTGCACAGTCCTTGGGACTTGTTGTGTCACTTACTCATTGTGAGATGGAGTCCTTCAAACCCACCCTGGAGAAAAGTGAGGGTACATGTGCATGGGATGGGAAGCCAAGGTCTCTTACGCTGTCTGAAAGTGGTTAGGGGTGGCACCTGTACCTCATGTGAGCACATACCCTGTCCCCAAGGCAATGCCCATGTTCAGTCCTGGAGTACCCACAGAAGACAGCAAGGTCTCCACCTGCCACCCACTCTCCCTGGGACCTTCCCAGTAAAACCTCCCAGACTTCAAGACCAGGTTGGATGGGGCTTTGAGCAACCTGCTCTAGTGGGAAGTGTCCCTGCCCATGGCAGGGGGGTTGGAGCTAGATGATCTGTAAGGTCCTTTTCAACCCAAATCATTCTATGATTCTGTGGTTCTGTGACTTTCCCAGCTTGCCCCTCACGCCCTACCAAATTTTGCTACCAAAACCAAGGGGTTTTGTCTTTGCTCTGCGGGCAGCAAGACTACATTTGCCAACATTGCTGAGAAGCCTTGAGCCTCTTCCAATGAGACAAACCCAAAGCCATTAAATCCTCCCACCAAAACCTTTCTTTGGACCATGAAGCTCTCTGCTGTCAGCAACCTCGGTTTCTACTTGCTTTAAACTTTGATTGCACAGAGAAAATTTAACTATAATGGAAATCAGACTCTTATTCCTAGTCCCTTGTATGCAGAGCTTACAATGTGGCTGTTGTTGTCACCTAAATGGAAGCAGAGTTTACACTGAAGTCACTTTTGAAGCCAGCTCTGCTTTCACCGCACATAGCGCAAAGATGTTATTTTCAATCTAAAAGACTTCTATTACCCTTCAGGGAAGAGAGTCACAAGAAAACCAGCAAAAGTCAAATCTTTTAGTGAAGACAAGCATTAGGATTTGTGTCTGGTCCCTGACAGCCTCCACTGAAATGGACGCTAAGCGTCTGCCAGCCGCGGTGGAGGATGAGATGCCTTCGAGATTTAAGAGTGCAACGTACCAAAATAAAGACATAACTGTTCCATAGTACATGCCCCACAAATCTCTCTAAGTGTAATTACACAGCAATTTGTAGGACCTCATAAATATCCCGCTGCCACATGTTATTTATTAGCGAAATCTACAAAATTGCAGAATAATTAAAGGCTAAGTTACATGATATTCGTGCCCAGTGACTCAATAAAATCACTTTCACAGCTGTTTTGACATAATGTTCACTTTATTTATGAAGAAATTGTTATGCTGAAACAGCTGCGAAAGTGCTTTTAATGTTGCCTGGCTTTACATCTATTCATAGCTGGGTCGCTAATAGAAATCCTATTTACCCAAATTTTCCCGTGTGTTGAATAATTTACAGAGGATAACACTTTAGGATTGCATTCACAGGACCCTGTGCTGTGAAAGCACTTGCTGCTTGAAATTCTGTAGTTCTCCCTGATACTTCTCTATAGGAAAAATAAAAGTTTATAAAAGTCTTTTAAGCCAGACAATATTCCTCTTCATATAAGCATATCCCACTTACTTAACACCTAAAGAAGTTCAAACCTGTGCATGAGGAAAGCATTTCATGTCAGATTAATTACCTCAATATTAGACTGGAGAAATTATGCTGAAAGGAACCTCTTAAGGTCATCTAGTCCAACTCCCCTACAATAAGCAGGGACATCTCTGACCAGGTCAGGTTGCTCAGAGTCCCATCACGCTTGATCTTGAATGTCTCCAGGGATGGGGCCTCCACCACCTTTCTGGGCAACCTGTTCAAGTGATCAACCACTTGCATATTAAAGAACTTTTCCTAATGTCCAACCTAAATCTACTCTTTTCTAGCTTAAAACCACTACCCCTCATGGTGACACAACAGATTTTCCATCACATGCTTTTTCTTCTTTTTGCAGGATGGATGGTGCTTGCCCATAACCCAAGTTGTTCAGTGTTCATGTCCAGCCCTACTCCACTGCCTGACTCACTGCACACCAATAAGCTCTGTGTTTAACAGGACAGTGCTTCAGAGAGCTTCCTTGCTTCGTCACACATGGAACCATGGAAGAACCAAAACTCCACAACTTGGTACTTAAAGATTGTATTTAATTAGTACACCAAGAGACTCAGTGCTGTGGAGTGATGTTAACTTTGATTCTTTTGCACTCAAGATTATGCATTTCATTCAGCAGCTTTAATACATTTTTAATAGTTTTCTGCACAGGGTTTCCTAATAAAAGTGAAGAAGAACTAAAAAAGTTCCATTTCTGGAAACTACTCACTAGATACTGTCTAGTTCTGTAAAAGTTTGCATTCAGGAAGCCTGGGGGATGCTGAATTTCCCAATCTCTTGCAATAGGGCGTGATCCAGGCTCACTGTCATGGTTCCTTTTGAGAAGAGATCTCTTCTGAAGAGCACAGCAGAGCAAGGCTTTAGGACTGGTGTGGCATTTTTAAGCGACAGCCTCTGAAGTAATTTCATAGAATGGTTTGGGTTGGAAGGGACCTTAAAGACCATCTAGCTCCAACCCCTCTGCCATGGGCAGACACCTCCCACTAGACCAGGTTGCTCAAGGCCCCATCCAAGCTGGTCTTGAACACTTCCAGGGATGGAGCAGCCAAAACTTCTCTGGACAACCTGTGTTAGTGTCTCACCACCTTCACAGTAAATGAATCCATTTAAGTTTAGATTGCAAAGGGAGCCATTTAAAGACAACTAGGGTGAAAAATCCAGCTGTGTAGAAACCACTGTGATAGAGCTCTCACGATTTTGTGTCTGCATATTTATCAGAAGGGACATTTGCCCAATCAGCAATGATCAATAAACAATTACTTTTTGCAAACAAGCAGAGGGCACGTAGCAGCCTTTGTGGTGATGCAGGAACATGATTTCTGTCTAAGAAAAATCAAAGTCTGTTTCCTGGTTATAACAATTAGCAATTATCAACCTGGGTTTGAGGTGTTTGTGAGGCACGGGAGCTGCAAGAGTTTCATTCATACAAATCATCACTGCTTCTGGTAGGTATGATTTATCCAGTCTGGTGTTTTAAGGGAAATTGTTATGCATTGTTTCAGAACAATAAAGCAGAACACTCTGAAGGCAATCTAAGCAATATGCCTGTGCTGTGCACCTCAGCTAAGGGCTTCAAGTACCTTGAGAAGTTATTTCAAGCTTATACATTATTCATCTGCAATAACTGTCTTTTAAAATATAACTGTTAGAGGTAACAACAATCAATGCTTATTCACCATTCCATCACTACCCTTAACAAGGACTAGCTTGTGATTTCAGCACACAGGAACATTCCTAAAATCACTCCTCTCTTCTCAGGCTCTTACAAAAATGCAGTGAATTGTGACAAAATGGGGCTGGTTATGTGTATCCTTTCCCCAGAACTTCCTCAGCATCATGGCTAGTGCTGAAATCTGCTGAAAACTTCACTCCTTCATGAGTTGAAATTCCTACTGTCAGAGAATTGTAAGTCAGAACATATAATAATATTTTTTAAACTCTGTGCTGTAGCGTAGACATTTCTCTGCTTTTCTTTCAGCTAAGTGCGCTGTACAAGCTGGTTTCTGAGGATAAACATAACTGTGCGTGGAAATAATGGAAAATGTATTTAGGTCATGTGCTATTTCTGTTGCTTAGTTTAATGATTTTTGAATATGGCACATTGTGAAAGGCTGCATTTCCTTTTTACATTGCATTTTACCAGCTAGACCCATTGCTTCTGGCACAGATATGAGTGTTACACAAAAAATGCCACGAAAGATCAGGAGGAATCACAGCCAGGGGCTTCTAGATATCCATTAACCAAACATCACACAGGCGAGAAGTAATTTTTTTTTCTTTCCTAACTGAAATAAAGAAAAGCTAGTACAACACCGATTGGAGTGACGATAATCCTGGATGAGGCAAACTGGGCTGGCCAGATTCAATATATTGGGGTGCTCATCCATTTGACTTTAACTTTGACTTAGATGAGACACTTTGCATTGCAAAGCTAGTTTCTTTATGTGAGAATAAGTGAGATGCTGGTCAGGTCCAGTATTTTCCCCTTATGCTTTCAAATCCTTCCCAAAGACTTGAATATACGAATTGTTGCTCCATTACATAAGCATAGAGATTTATTACTTGTGCCATTGCCACCATTAAGATGGGTTGCAACAGAAAGCCATCGAATAAGATTTTGACAGGAAGGGAGACAATGAGATGCAAAAGGATGTCTGATTTTCTCCAGAACATGTAGATTATTTTCTAAATCCCAAACTGTGGCTGCTTCTGGGGAATGCAAATCAGGTAGCACAGAGGGAGAAAAATAAGTTAGCTGCATACCCAGGTGAAGTGCTGGGGCCTGAGCTGTGGGGCCCAAGTTGGAGTTGACCTGTGAATGACCAACAACCTAGCAGAATGTTTTGTTTTTCCTATTGGCTTCATGTTCCAGAGGCAGAACCTGGCCCACCTGTGTCTCTGTGGCTCTGCCCTCACCCAGGTGGTCATGGTTGGGGTGGTGGGTGAGGCCGGGGATATATTAACCAGGAGCTGATCAGTTGGAGGAGCTTCCTGTTGGGTGTGGCTTCTCTTGGGGCTGGTTGCATCTTGCTGAGCTCTCTCAGTGGTGTCCTTCCATGTGAAAGGCCACTGAGGAGCCATCTCTGTCTGTTGTCTCCATCAGGTGATGCTGGCACCACAGTGGGCAGTGGAGGAGCTGGGCCCACAGGAACCTATGGCAGGACTGTCTGAAAGAAGACTTGTGAGGGGATGTTGGTGAGTTCAGTGTTGGCCTGTGTGATCAGGCAACTGATGGCAGCATAAAATGACGATGGCTGAGGCAGCACACCACCAGGTAAGTCTGGTTACTGTTGAACCAAGTACATCAGCTGAGTACAAGTGACCCCGTACAGATGTCTTGCTCCCTAAATGCTGTGGATGTCTACTCCTTTCCATGTATATCTCCAGTTAGGAGTGGGGGATGAAACTCAGCACTTGGGGCTGCTGTAGCAGGGATATCATCCAGTTCCAACCCTTCTGCCATGGGCAGGTACACCTTCCACTAGACCAGGTTGCTTAAAGTGTCTGAAACCTGGTCTTGTTGAGATGGTGAGCAAGAAAGTTGTGGACAATTCTGAACATCAGCTGTCCCTTAAAGAGAGATTACTTAAGGTTTTAATTTTGGTGAATGTGAACTTCCTAGGAATCTAACCAAATGACAGCCTGTTTTATTTGCAGAACGCTTACTTCAGTGGACAACTTGTTCCTATTGACAACTGAATTTCAGCTGTTACAGGAACTCCTTATCCCATGAAAGCAGGCGCAGGTATCAGCACTACTGTGTACTCCTGCAAGTACGGTTTTTGCCACCAGAAATAAGGCTGCAAACATCTGTCCCAGCGACTATTGATGTCTCTGTGTGCTTATGTTTCATCATGAAAATTCTGGTGACTCTGAATCTCAGCTCATCTTCAGCGTGGTAAAGAAGCATTGCAATATGCTCCAAAATGCAGCTGTGTGGGCCAAAGAGTGTACATGTGAATCTGGGTGATGTAAAGAGGAACAGAAGAAGAGTTTCTGTTCCTCCAGACAGGGATATGATAAAGCTTTCCCCAAGGCCATATAGAAAGGAATATCTCTGAGTCCTGCTGGGACCACACGTGGTCACAGCTCGTAATCTCAGCAAGGGAGATAACTCACTGCTTTGAGGAGCACATTTTGAGGGACATTAAGGGCTAAAGCTTCTGAGCACCGAAGCAATCTGAAGCCCTTCAAGGCTCCGAAGAACTAATATTGAGGCTGCCATTCTAAAATTATAAAAGCTTAATTTTCTATCAGAGGTACTGTGTAAGAGCAGGGAAACCCACAGCATATGCGCTGCTTCTTCTTGGACCTTACCATCGTGCATCATAGCAATGATTTCTGCAGAAAGCCTGTTGCCCTAAATGTGACAGTACTCGCACCGCTCCTTTGGGCTTGTGTATCATCAGTAGATAGTAGCCTATATTACTTTTTTGGTTCCATTTACTACCTGTCTGAAGGTTTTTGTGGCAGACACTCCAAGAGAGTAGAGAGTAGGCAGTAACTCTGGGTGCATGGTTCCAGACTTCAGAAAGCCCAGTCTTACATAGTCCTTAATGGGAGAAGCATTCATTTGCAAAGGTGCTTTCAAGTTTCTTGCACAGGTTTTTATGTGAGTAAACATGACACAGGGATAGACACAAACAGGTGTATTCCTGACCCAAATGAGTCAATGGCAATATACCCATTTACTTTGAGGTCTGTCTGTGCAGGATCATTTTTACTATGAAGATAATACAGTCTATGGTCTGCTTGTGTAACCTTGCAAAATGGAAATGATTCAATTTTTAGTAAAAATCCTTACTGTCAATAGGACTAGGGGAGAAGAAAGTCATGGTCTCACTCACGTGGTGGTGAAAAGCTTGTATCTTGCATTGCTGAGTGACATATTTCCCATCCTACCCTTTTGGATTCATGGCTTTGGAATCCTTTAAGGATGCCAGGTGATGTGATGATATAGGGTCAGCTCATTTCCTACATGTCCCCAGAATAAATGTCCAAGAAAATGGAATTTAGTAGATCAAGGAAAGATTAATGTAGCAGTAAATGGGCAGAGGCAGAGAAATGTCTTAGCAAGCTGCTGTTCTCTGATCTCGAATCTCTCATCAATACTTTTCAATCTGCTGTGCTGAGAGGGATATCACTTTTAATGCCCCGAGGTCACCGAAACCACACATCAAATCTGTAATCCCTGAGATGGCAGCACGGCAAATGATTTCTCTATTGGTCTTTATAACTGTAATTGCCACTAAACAGAATTTTTATCTATTTCTCGCTCTAAATTATGTGACTGATGACACGGATGATCTCTGTACAAAGATGAAACTGATGGTTTCTGATGGTATGAACGGTGGCTTTTATGTCTTTCAAAACCAATTTCTTGCCAGACGGTCTTCTCATATTGTGTAATCCTCTCCTCTATAGTTGAGGTAACATTGACATTGTAGCATAAACCTTAATTTCCAAGGTATTGTAACCTGTAGCCACATAATGTAAAAAATTTAAAAAATCAGTTTCCCACTTCTTGTAGTAATAGAACCAAAAAGATTGTGATGCTGAACAGTTGTGCAGGTTTGTAAAACTGCTGATCCATGGAGTATACATGGCTTAGGATATAATTAACAAGATACTGAATTTTCTTTTATTAATTTAGATCCTCAGTTCACACATGTTCTAGTGTAATCCTGGCCACTGAAGAACTGTGATGCCTAATGGCTGCTCATTCATTCCTTGCAGATCATGAACACTCAGAGGGGACAAGCAGCCAGATCCTGTCACCCAACAGCCATCAGGAATGGGCTCAGCAGTCACCCCTACGAGAGTGAGGGCCTTCCACGCTGGTGGGGCACTTTGGGGTTGTACGACTGGGGACAAACATGAGCATCTAAGGCCTGTTCTCTGCCTGCTATGGGGTTAATCTGACTTTCCTGGCCCAGCTTTGTATGCTTTACTAGAGGTAGATTTCTGCATGAGTTCCTGTATGAATCAGTGTTTTAGCTGCTTTCATTTGAAACATCAATTATACAGCTGTAGGGCTTTAAAATGGAGGAAGGAGCAAAATATTTAGCCACAGAGCTCAAGAGTAGTGCACATTTTTTGAATGAGTCTCCTTCCCCTTTTGAGGCTGTCTGAGCACTGGTATCCCTGCCTGCCCACTTCCTTCTTGGGGAAGATGTGATTTAATGCTCTCCTCCTGACAAGACTTAGGTCAAGTCATGATGAGCAAAGTCCGAGATGAATCAGGCTTATTGGGTTCTGTTCTCCTCCATCTGTGCACTCTCCCAATAAGACTCAGGAGCTCCTCAGTCATTTTGTAGCTCCCCATCTTGCTGCAATGCAGGCAGGACCATCAAGGCATCGCCTGTGAAATGGGTTTGTTGGTGTTCATGGAAATATGAGGAAACCTCATTGCTCTCTACAGCTACCTAACAGGAGGTTGTAGTGAGGCTGGTGTTGGTCTCTTCTCCCAGGTAACTAACAACAGAACTAAAGGTAATGGCCTCAACTTGTGCCAGGAAAGGTTTAGTCTGGATATCAGGAAGAAATTCTTTACTGAAAGAGTGGTTAGCCATTGGAACAGGCTGCCCAGGAAGGTGTTGGAGTCACCATCCCTGGAGGCATTCAAAAAACGAGTAGATCTGGTGCTTGGAAACATGGTCTAGGTGTCAGGGAGATGTTGGACGAAGATGGTTGGACTTGATGATCCTAGAGGTCTCTTCCAACCTAAATGATTCTATGATTCTATACCTAGCAAAGGGATTTTTTTTCCCCCCCATTGACTGCGTATTTTGGCTTGGCAGCACTACATCGGGCTCCCATGTTGCTGATGTCATGAGTACAGCCACTTTTTAGCTGCTGGTAGTAGAGGAACAGAAATGTCCATTTTAATCACGAATGAGTGGGAAAAGACTTTTCCTGGGTGTGCTCTGCAGTGCTGAGCTCAGCAGCAGGACAGCTTTCCTTTACAGGTAAAAAAGGCCAGCCTTTGAACTACTTGTCAGGTAGCAGAACCTTAATATTATTGAAATACTTTTTCTTGTGTTTTCTTCCTTTCCAGCAGTGCCTGCAAGTCTTTCTCAAACAGATGTGAAAGCAAGGAGCTGGATTCTCAACTGGTAGAACTGTCACAGTTTATTCAATAAAGGTATGTTGATTTATAGCAGCTGAGATCCTGGTTTTATAGAAAATTTATTAAAACCAGAAAACTCCCCCAAATCACTGAGTCTGATCCTACTAATCCTTAATTCAGTGAACCAAGACTGTTTTGTTTTTTTTCCAATAGCCTTATGCAGCTCTCCTAAGATGTGTTCTGAAATCCTGTGAACAGCTCTGCCTTTAAATTATCTTTCACCATGGACCAGTCTATTGCATCCCCTGGTAATCAGAAGAAACCAAATTCATACATTTCCTACAAGACAACACTCCAAATGTTTTAGAGAAAAAGGGATTTGGGGTGGAAGACACATTTTTCCAAAGGAGACAACCACCAGTATAGAGCAGCACTGAACTAACAAAACATGGTTGTTTTTAGAGCAAATACCATATGTCATAAAGCCGTGGGGAAACACTCAGCTATGTCATAAATGTGTCTGTGGAGGAACTTGGAGAATTTATCCAGAACCCTCCAAGCATAAGGAGAAAAGCCATTGCCATCTTGAACTCGTGTGGAAATTGCACAAGGAAGTCTNACATAAGGAGAAAAGCCATTGCAGGGAAATGTTGCATCTTGAACTCATGTGGAAATTGCACAAGGAAGTCTTACTTCTTGGAAAAAAGTTCAAAGCAGTTGAAAGGTGAGAAAGGAAAACAGCGTATGGGGATGAAGTGACCCCATGATTTTAAATATATGACAGGATTAGAGGTAGCTCCACAGTCAACAGCACAACTGACAGAGCAACCGGCCAGGAAGCCAGATGTTGTGGCGGTAGAAAATATCTTCTACCACTTGGCATTTGACTCCTATAATTGCCAAGGACAATGGAAAAAATTCACATGTGGGAAGTAGCACCACAGGATCCAGAAAGTGATTGCATATGAAGAGAGCTGGGCTTAAAAAAAGGCACGACCACTCCTTTTTTGGAAAGGAGCGTGGCAAAGGAAAAAGGCAGAGGAGCTTTTGAGTAGGGGAAATTGCATTCAAATGTTTGCTCATCTAGTTCCCAGCCAGGGTGATGTGTCTGGCTGCTTACGTAGCAACCCCAATGCAAGGTTTGACAGGCATGGGTTGCAGTGATATGTAATGGGTTGCCATGACTGGTGGGCACCCATGTCTGGTGACACCAAAAAGGCATGTCATGGGGAGCACAAACCAGTTGGAGGCAACTGTTTTGGTGGGTTTTTTTTTTTAAGGAATGAAACCCCAGCACTTCCTGGAAGAGCCCCACTTTTCTGTGTGGATGCAGACACCCTGGGCTTGCTTTCACAGGGGATATTCAGACAGGAAAGCTCTGCCATTAAAAGCTCAGCAGAGTTTAAACAGCGAATTGGGCTACACCTGTGTAAACTAACTCTTTATCTCAATCTGCAGAGGGATTCACATGTGTACTCTAGCTGCCATGAGAAGGTCAAGCATGAGTCCCTTGTTATCAAAGATAAGACTATAATTAGCTCTTGAAAATACAAGTATATATTCCCAAAGAAAGGGTGGTCAGAGCTTTGGAAGAGGCTCTTTTCTGAAGATGTAGGAGAGCCTTTTTTGCATTCGCATATGCTCCTGCCTGCTTGAATCTTTAAAATAGAAGAGCAATCAAAAACTTCAATGGCTTTTCTGTGCAAAAGGAAAACTGATTTGAAGCAAAAGCTGGGGATTTCCAGTGATTCTGTTACCTCTGTGGGTAAGAGCTTCGGAGGCACCCGGTGGGCAGCTGACTGTAGTGGGGACACTTGCTGTGTCCGTCTGTCCAGCAGCAGCACCTGAGCTCTGTGTGTGGATGGAAACCTATGGGCAGCCACCCTGTGCAGCATCTCTTGTGGCAGATGAAACCAGGAGGACCAAGAGATGACTCGCCTAAGAAAATTCCCGTTAGCTGGTGGTGTCTGAACTTCAAGACTTCTCTGGTTAAATTGGAGCTTTGCAGTAGGATACATAGTCCTGTGACTCAGTGGAGGATTTTGCTGTCATAAATTAGAAAACTTAGCACTGTTTGCATTGTTTTTATAATCACACTCAGGTCATGCATATTTAATTACTAGTCCACATTAATGCAAAAATGGTTAAATCTGCTCTTTCAGACCCCAGAGGGGAAAAAAAGCCTGGCAAAGGTGACTTTATACTGGTAAATCCCCTATTTCTACTGGGAAAGCTGTGGCAGGACAGTATGTCCAAAACACCTGCCACAGCTTGGGATTGAATCTAGTGTGGATTTACAGATTTACAACACATCAGCTAAAAGCTATAAAAAGATCATATGCTTTTCTTGCATGAACAAATATGAACCAAAGGCAGAAAAGAGAAGATGTGTCCAATGTAATCAAACAACTTATGAATCTTCCCAGGCTGGGGGCTCATCCCTGGATGAATCTCAGCCAGGTTTCAATGATCAAAGCATACTGTTTTTTTGTGGCTAGAAGAGAGATGGATCCTTGGAATTTCCTCCTCCAGCTGGAGAGTGGCAGAAGGAGGATAGGAACCATGGGGATGGGAAGTGCTCCAGGACCATGGTGCCTTTTGCAGCAGGGGTCCTCCGAGCCCAGGGAAGGTTTCACAGAATTGTCTAGGTTGGAAAAGACCTTTAAGATCACCGAGTCCAATCATTAACCTAACACTGACAAGTCCTTGACTAAACCATATCCCCAAGCACTACATCTACATGTCTTTTAAATACCTCCAGGGATGGTGATTCCACCACTGCCCTGGGCAACCTCTTCCAATGCCCAATAACCCTTTTTGTGAAGAAATTCTTCCTAATATCCACTATAAATTTCCCTCAGTGCAACTTGAGGCTGGTTTCCTCTTGTCCTATCACTTGTTACTTGGTGGGACAGAAGTATTCCCACCTCTCTGCAACCTCCTTTCTGGTAGTTGTAGAGAGTTGTTGTTTCATTCATGGGTTGTTTCATTAGTGGGTTTATTCAGCTGTAAATCTCAACAGCATTTGCTGGAAACCCAGAATTATGAAGGCATGCACAGGTAGGAAAGAGGAAGAAATGAGGGACACAGATCTATTATTGATATTTTCCACAGTTGATCTATGTCCACAAAAATAGCCGGAAACCAGCTGGAGATGTAAATTAGAGATGTTTGGCAGCTTGTTTGCACTGGATATTTCCTGCCTTTCGCTGTGCTTTCCCACCCTGAAAGACTGTTTTTGTCACAGGCAAACTAAAACACATACTAAAAAGTTAGCATTAAGTACATGGCCTTTTAATCTCCTTTTTATTTTCTTCCCTGTGTAAGGGGACTTGCATAAATGCATGTAGGAAAAGAACATTCTCTCTCATTCATTTTATAAAATATTTACCTGGATTACTGGAGTTGCTGCTAGAAATGACTTATATTCTGTGCTTCTCAGTGGGCCCTGATGTCACTCCTTGTAGTCCCATTGAAACCATTAACCAGTCACCCTCATGGCTTTTCATGGTGGTTTCCAGTGTAGTGGTTTCATTAGCTACACTAATCAATCTTTTGCCTAATTGAATATTGAGTTGGTTCTGCAAAGGGAGGGTTCTATGAGGAGCACTGAGGTGGTCAGGAGATCTATGAGCCCAGGGTTCCGTGGAACCTCCCATGGGTCCATCCTGGGTCTCTGCCTAGGACGTGCCTCTAGCGAGGAGCAGCTCACAGGCTCTGGACCTCAGCTCATCTGCTCTGCAATTCCCTGCCAGGAAGAGAGCTACAAAGATGAAATCAAGCAAGAAGAGCAGACGTACCAACACATCTCTCAAGTGTTTCTCTACCACCTTCTAGCAGTAAATATATATTAATCTGAGACTCAAAGCACTTTTTGATGATTTTTCTTGAAGCTTCCTTTTTTTTTTTTTTCTAAGAATAAGGTAATATTCTGTAAATCGCCAGTCATTGGAGACTTTTATTATCATTCCAAACTACTTAAGCCTGCGCTACCTGATATAGTTACTTGGATATCTTCCTTGTGACTAAGCTGAAAGACTTATCCAGTGCAATTAAAACTCAAAATTTACAGTGACAGGCCCATTAAAAATTCTGTTCGCTCCTCACAATTTCAAACAAGCAGCAGCTTGACATGTGCGTAGCCTGTTTTCCGAGCAGGTTTTCAGAGGAGAGGAGGATGACCTCTGTAAATGTCAATGCAAATAGCACGTGTGTTTCCAGTGATGCTCTCCTGGAAACCCATTAGTCCAGCAGCAGCAAAATGCCTGGCGTGAGCAAGTAGCTTTCTTGCTGAGTCTAGGAGAAGTGCGTGAAGCTGGATGTAAAGGGGCAGGAGGACCCAACGTTTGTCACCAGATTCCTTCCAGTGCGGGACAATTGCAGAGCCTGGAGGAGTGAAGGAGAAGGTGGTTGTGTACTTGGTAGAGTTGTGCACAGATTTACTGAGCCGTAGGCTGGAAAAAAAACAACAAACGCCTCTAGAAGGAAGAGTATAAAAGACAAACCACGCCGGAGCTGAATAATAGGGCGGGTGGACCCGAAGGCTGGAGTCGCAAGCAGCCTTACAAATGTCACCACTCTGTTCCTGTGCAGCTGTTTCCTTGCCCGCACGCGAGCTGTTGCCCAGCGGACACAGGAGCGACGTTCCAGCTGCAAACTCTGGCTGGGTTTGCGTTTCCTCTTTATATAACAGACCGAAACGCACAGAATGTTCCTGCTCCCTAATGCAGTACCTGTCAATGACTTCACTCGGTACATCAAGGAAGAAAAATGGTGTTTATAGTCCCTCAGGACAGGAAAGTGAGGGTTTAAATCATTTTGCTTCTTTTAACTCTTCTGATTTCTCCAGCGCAGATGAAAGAAAACAATGCATCAAATATTAATAAGATAAAGATTTTGAATTGTGCTTGCACTCCATGTACTCCTGAAATTACGTGACATTTTCCTCTCAACCACCAGTGTCCTGATGCTTCCAGAACAGCCTTAGCCTATACAGACCACGAGAATTATTCTGACAGGAGCAGTCTCACTGAAACCTGAACATCTTTCTGATTGGGATGCCAGGAAGCATCTTAATATCAGATAGCACTACCTGTGTTGTATAAATATGTACCACATCAGAGAAGTTAGCTATTTCCAAATAAATATTAAATTTTCTTCACTGAAAATGTTGTCAAGGCCTGGCCCAGGCTGCCCAGAGCAGTGGTGGAGTCCTCATCCCTGGATGCATTGAAAAGCCATGTAGATGTGGTGCTGAGTGACATGGTTTAGTGGTGACCTGGCAGTGCTGGGTTAACGATTGGACTCAATGATCTTAAAGGTCTCTTCCAACCTAAATGATTCCATGATTCTATGATAACACCTAGTGATTGCAAATGTTAGGCTCTACTGGGAATTGGACAATCTCTGGAGACAATAAAAAAAAGACTTTTGAAGCACGGCTCTCAGCAGTTCAAGGGTATGCCAAAATGAAGGTGTACAGAAGATGATTTCAGAAAGTATAAGGTGCTCCCAAGGAGGAAATGCATGGAAGGACAGAGTGAGAGAAGAAAGGCTGGTCACAATGAAAAGGTGAGGTTTGCCGAGGAGAGCAATAGCTGCTGGACATTAGCTGTATTCATTGGTGCCCCAGTTTGTGCAGCTGCATGAGGGTTGTGAGAAACCAGCTATAGGTCACACCAGGACATTCTCTGCAAAGCGCTAGGGCTGCCCATGGGTCAGTCTGCAAATACATCAGTGTGATCTTTTCAGTGGTGCCCAACGATAGGATGAGGGGCAATGGGCACAAACCGGAACACAGGAATTTTGACCTAAACATAAGGAAAAACTTTGTTTTGAGGGTGCCAGAGCCTGTCCCAGCCTGCCCAGAGAGGTTGTGGATTCTCCTTCTCTGGAGAGATTCCAAACCCACCTGGACATGATCCTGGGCACGCTGCCCTGGGTGACTCTGCTGGAGCAGGGGGGTTGGATAAAATAATCTCCAGAGGTTCCTTCCAACCCTCACCATTCTGTGACCCGATAGAAAATATTTGCCCAGTTTCTCATACAAGAAGAAAAACTTTAAGTTCATGACTATGAGGTGCTGGTAACAATAGATGTATGCAACATGTAATGAGTTCATGCTTTTAGGACTATTTTTAAGATTTATGGTGTGTACTGAATTCATTTCATCACTACAGAGATTACGTTAATGTGGTTTTCTACTACATTTAGCTCAGAAGCTGTGGTTGTAGCTGACGGAGCATGCAGACTGTTAACCAGGAAAGATGTTGTAAGAAAACATAGACATGCAGAAAAAATAATAATTTGCATTGAAAGGGGCACAGCACTTTGTTAGGTAACAGGGGAATCAAACATTTTACAGAAACTTGATCACCCTTTGGAAGGAATTTGGAAACCCTAATAAAAAGGAAAATAAGAGGAAATAAAAGAAGGAAAAAGCAGTGTGTGCTGCGCAGGAAGCCCATCTTCTGTGCTCGCAAATGGCCTCAGATAAATCACCTGCATTTCCTGCACAGACTCTGGCCAGCTGTGGAAGGGACATAAATAAGTTGTTCTCCACCAGGGTCCTCTGGAACAAATTAGTCATTTCCACTTGAAAGAACAAGAACAAAATGGGAAAACAAACGAAAACAAGGTTGTCGGGCTAGAGCTGGTTGCCTGTGGGGCTGTGTGGTCTCTTCTGAGCCTTGTAGAAAGGACATCCATGGCCCATCTGCTGCAGCTCCATGAGGCTGAGGGGACAGCCCTCTCAGGGTCCGTGTTACATCCCAGTGCTGCCAGCAATGAGCATATTTATGATGCTGTATCTCCTCAGCTCCTGCAGCTTCATGAGGCAGAGGGGACAGCCCTCCTGAGGTCCATGTTACAGCCCAGTTCTGCCTGCAAGGAGCTCCTTCATGCTGCCAAACCTCCCGCAGGGCAGATGGACAGTAACAGCTATTTCTAACTGAGGTTCCCGCTATGCGTGCTAATCTATGTATTGGAGAATACAGTTGAAAAGGAGCCATTGATCAGAGGACTTGCGTGGCTAATTACCCCATGGGCACACAACTCAAAACCTCAATTGCTGCTGAACTGTCCTCAGCTCATCGTGGTGGTTCATTGTCACGTAGTTCTCTGTTTTCTGACATCATCAGCTGGAAAGAAATTTTTCTGACAACTTAGGAAGCCAGTCCTCCATCCTCCTGAATATCTATTTGCTTAAGTGAAAGTAGCATAATATTTTTATCTTGGGATGGCTCTCTTGACCCCAGTGCTTGGCCATTGCAGAGAGCACTTGGAATTCACGAGAAAAGGGAAAAATGGCCTCGTGATAGCATGTGTCACTGAGTGGCATGTTCCAGTAGAAGCGTGTATCACTGATGGGAACTTCTGATGCTGAACTTTAGATATGGAATATACATCAGACTACCATTTAATGTATAGAAATACATCCCACTGCTACTGAATTTGAAGCTATGGCCAGTACAAAAATATATGATCCTCTATGAATCTTTTCAGAATCTGCTTGTTTTTAACATGTTTATTATAAACAAGCTGGCAAAGTCTTCTTCTCCACCTTCAAAGCAGATAGGGCAGATAGTTTTGGGGCACACTGACCACAGTGTGAGCTTGCAAACGGAGCAACATTTCAGTTTTTGGATCATTCATGCAAGCTTCCCTGTTGGAAGGGATGTCCAAGAAATATACAGCATGGTCACAAGAGAAAGTTTATCTAATCTTGCCATCTGATTTACAAGCAATTTGGTTGATTTCAAAAGAATCATTGAAAGTGATTAGATGAAAAATAGCACTTTGAGTTCAGGAACATGTATCTAGCTTTCCAGGGCGATGGTGGAACAGAGACTATCCTGACCATCTGCAAAGAAACACTGGAACTAGACTTACTGAGAGTCACAAAGTAGGACTAATTAGAAGCAGATATGACACAGATTTTTGATATATGCTTGAACAAATGATGCTGGCTGCTTTGACTGATTTTGACTCCGGTCATGTTTGGAGGAGCTTTCACATTGTGTTTGACAGAGGTCATGCGCCATAACCTAAACTGAACCATAAAATATAACCAACCTGCTGAATCACATACACACTTGTCAGATTATTTCCTCTTTATGGAGATGTGCTGCAGAATCAAGGGAGAGCTTTAGCTCAAGCTACCTGTTGAAGAGGTGATTTTTCAGCAGCTCTCTCTAATATCAGTGAAAGCAATGCAGTTTACTCAATGGGTCATGGAAAACATTGCTGGTCCAGGGGCTTTATATAGATATTGAAGTGGAAACTGTTGCAGAAAGATCATGCTAATAATTTTGGGCTTAGGAAGCAAATGACATTGTAATTAGAGAATCTAATTAATGACGATCTTTACATAATTAAATTAATGCCCTGATTGTGGTAAAATGTCACATTAACATTTCATTAGCATTCATATTTACTAATAAAACAAGCGTTAATTAGTGATGCATTACACTTTCAGGATACTTTTAGAAAAAAATAGCACCCTGCGTAGAAATTCGTTTTTTGTCATCACCTACCACTCTCCCTGGGTAGGGCACATGATTACACATTTGAATAGCTACCTCCTCTTCCTGAGAGTAATTTTCATTCGATCTTTGACATTAGACAAGGTCTTCTGTGAACATCCGAGCTATTCCAGCCTATTACAATGTCCAAATATTCTCATGCAGAGGTGCAATTTTTATACAGTCTTTTAGAAGCAGTTGGAGAAAAGGGTACTATATGGTTAATTATAGTTGTATTTTGTTGCTTTAAAGTTACTCAAATGCTCTGTTCCCTCTTTGGTTTTTTTTTTTATATCAGGAATTTCACTGGTGATGATTGTGGAGGAGAAATATTTTCACGATTTCAGTAATTTTAAAGCAATGTGCTCTATTGTATGGTGAGATTAAACCCTACAGTGAATGAAAACTAAACAAGCATTTCTAAATCCACCTGAAGGGAGCAGGAAAAAGTCTCTGAAGTTACAGTAAATGTAATCCCTGCTTTGATATTCATATGTTTCATCACTGAGATCTTTCAGGATTAGATCCAACACCCAGAACAATTATAACAGGCTTTGAAAAAAGACTTTGCCTTTTTCGGAGGAAATATGACACATCTTTATCACACAACCCTGTCTCTGCACCTATTTTCCTCTGTACAAGTTGGATGTGATTGATTTGGAAACTGATGTTTTTCCTGTGCACCTATTTCAACATTTAAATAAGTACCAGGGTTGCTTGTAGGCATCTCTGCAGTCCTATCTTCTGTGTGGAACAGGAAAGCTTAACTACTTTATTTTTCATTAAATCTTATAGCACAGCACGTGAAAAATCTGAAGCCCCAGCTATAGTGCCAGAGGCCAAAGGTACAGTTGTACCTCTCTGTCCTCCCTCCTGATACCAGGAAGAAAGGCAGGAGATGATGCAAAGAGTCTCACTGAGTCAAAACCTGATTTCACCTTTGTAGGGAAAAGATCCTTATTCTGAACATTCATGATAGGCATGTGCCTAATCCAGGAACCTGGGCTTAGATTTGACATTGGGCTTGTTTTAAACTGAATCAAATATTTTATTTATTTCCTTAATATCCATCTTCTGCATCACAGCTTTGAGGGATGGATACTTAAGCACTTTAAAAAGCAAAACAATTTATTATATCCATTCTAATGCACAGAGTGACCATTTTTGAGGTCACCTGCCAGGTCAGGAAGAGACTTTGAAGAGGATCCAGCTCTCCTGTGTTTGGGGCTGGTGTGTGTGCAGGTGTTGGGTCATGCTGGTGGCCACACAGAGGACATGGTTTACAAATCTGGTGTGCAAAGCCTGTGATAAATGTAGAAACCTTTATTTTCCTGTTTTTCTCCTACCTTGGGCACACTTAACAGGAATTCTGATTAAGTATAGTAGAAATCACTCATCTAGTTAAAACCATTCCCTTCCTCTTTCAGTGCCTGGGCATTCCTTGAGGAAAATAGTATCTAAGCAGGCCTGTGATTTTATTGCCAGGCCTATGCAAAGAAGATGGCTTCTGAGCAACATGGGAATTGCCATCTGGAGGATAAAAATGCTGATATAAAGGAAACCCATGTAGGGGTAACCCTATAACGTAATTCAGGGACTTCTGTTAAACTGAATTTACCAGAAACCTTACAGAGCATGAATAACACACTTCAGTGAGACTTCTACAAGCTTCTGCACTTCTGTGACCAAAATTTGGTGGTCACATTGCTCCTGGCTAGTTGGCGACATACATTAGGGTAACATCACTGTTAATAAGTGATGGACTTATGGAAGATGGAGGGGGAGTGATTCTGCTTGCCTCTGCCCAGCATTGTAGTGTTGTCTGGAGTGCATTTCCCAGTGCTTTCTCCACTTCATGTCTTTAGTGATAACTTTTCCATCACTTCTCTTAAGAAACCACTAGGAAACACCAGCACTCACTGTCAGGAAAGTGCCCTTGATATTCAGCCTTAACATTTCTCTCTGAAATCTCATCTCATTATTTTTATTTATAACCTCTCAAAACACCTTGAATAATTCTTTTCCATCCTTTCCATTTTCAGACACTGGCAGGCAGATATTCACATTCCTCTCAGAATTCATCCATCCAGGCTACTCAGAAGTTTCCTTTAAACTTCCTTCAAAAGCCTCTGTGTCTGCAAGTCCCATCTTCCTTTGGTCTTTAGCAGGGTTTCAGGGGAGGACGAAAGCCTGGAGGAGAAGCTGTGTAGTAAAAATTGAGTACAGACAGTGTGTCTATTTGGGGAAAGGGGGAGAAGTAGAAGAAGGCAACCAGCAAGAACCAGCCTGTGCTCTTTCTCTAATAAAAGCTTCTGGTGTTGGAAAGGAGCGTCTTGGTTCCGTAGTGCTTTTGTGACACTCCAGCACGGGCAGAACAGTTGCTGCAGGAGTCTCATGCCCTCAGCTCCTACTTGCTGGTGGGGACGTTTTGTGACCCTGCTAAGCCACAGCATCTGCACCCACTTTCCAGCATGTACTTAATCCAGTAAGAGATGGCATTTCCTTACTGGCAGCTGGTTTTATCCACTTCTTACAAATGGACCTTCCAAAAGCTCATTTCAGAAGATGCAGTGGAAAAGTGAAGGTTTCGGCCAAATGGTGGTTGGCTTTTGTAGCTGAACAAAGGAGTCAGCCAGGTTTTTGTTGTTTGAATGTCCTTGTCTGAGTTCACAACTTGTAAACCCATTTCCCTTTTCCAAACTAATTCTTCCTGCAAGTGATCACACTCAAAAAGCTTTTGTTGGGGCTGTTGGGGGAGTGGGGAGGCTTAGCTACCACAGAGGTATCTAAGTGTCTAATTGCCACCAATTTCAAGATGAGCTCCCCTAAATATACCTTAGAGGATACATATCAAAGACAGACACTTTTAAAGGGGATTGCTCTATACCTGAGTTGACAAGCTCCTTAGTTCCTGCCAGCGTTTTCGCAGAAGATTTAGTGCTTCCAGTTTCCTTGCTGGCTTGATCAGCTGAGATACAGAGTGGAGGAGGACTGCAAGGTTAGCAAAAGACGGCTGCAGAACCTTCTGAATGCTAGAAAGGAAAGAGTCTGTACAAAGGGCATTTGGTACAGCAGCTATCTACTGATTTAGAAAGGCCCTGCATATCTAACATATGCTCAACATGCTCAGCTTCCTCGGAAAGAATTTACTCTTGGCCTTTGCTCTCAGCCCATATTGTTTCAGCCTTGACAACACACCAGCTAGATTTTCAAAGTGCCTTGAATTAGTTTCTTCTGTCATAGTAGTATGAAAATAGCAATGAATTCCAGTGATCTTCTTGCAGCATTTTGCAAGCGGTGTCACTACAGCTTGTTTCTTGAATTTCCCTCACAGGATGCCAAGCAGTTTTTGAACCCATATGTTATAAGATAGAAGCTCATGGCCTAGAGTTGTTCTCTTCTAGGTACAGCAAATCCAGAGATTAGGTGAGAGAGACGAGCAGAGCAAATACAGTGTTGGTTAACACATATGGGTAAGTAGGACATGCCAATTTTAGCAGACTGCTCTGATGGTTCTGCAGATCCTTCAGGGTATTGTGAGGAGATGCTTACATGACAGCTCCTTGCCATACTGCAATGGGAGATGTTGCACCAAGTGGTATGTTATTTAAAAACCCCACTCTCAAGTGTAAATCAATTATGGCAAGAACCTGAAATTCAGGGCATATATCTATAATTACTCCAGAGTGATTATCCTCTTTGCTAATGTAACTTCCACCACTGATAATGCATCTGTACTTCATAGAATCATAGAATGGTTTGGGTTGGAAGGGACCTCAAAGATCATCTAGTTCCAACCCTCTGCCATGGCAGGGACACCTCCCACCAGACCAGGTTGCTTAAAGTCCCATCCAACCTGGCCTTGAACACCTTCAGGAACGGAGCAGCCACAGCTGCCCTGGGCAACCTGTGCCAGGGTCTCACAAACCTCAGGGTTAAGAATGCCTTTCTAATTTCCAGTCTAAATCTCCCCTCTTCCAGTTTGAACCCATTACCCCTCATCCTATCACTACTGGCCTTTGTGAAAAGTCCCTTCCCAGCCTTCTTGTAGGCCCCCTTCAGATGCTGGAAGGCTGCAGTAAGGTCTCCACCGAATCTTCTCCAGGATGAACAAGCCCTGTTCTCTCAGCCTGTCTTCAGATGATCCGGAAGGCATCACCATGTTGAGAAACTGATGTTTGCTCATTGCTTGTTAGGAGCTACTCCTACTCCAAATTCAAAGCTAGAACAGATTTTTGAAAGTAAATGGAAAAGGGGGGGTATTTTAAAACATCTGGCTGACATCCACTTCTGGTAAGAATGCCAAACAATTCCAAATGCAGTCACCTAATCTGACTTGGGTTAGCATGTACTTAATTAGCCCAATAAAGTCAGACAGTCTACATCCATTTCTAATCTAGAGTAAACCACATCTACACAAAAATTTTTTCACATCCCACTTGCCCTCGCTGAGCCTTGGGTAATGTTAGAGTTGGCTGAATTTTCAAAATAATCTGCCAAATAGTATTTTGGTAAACACTTGACAAAAATAACTATGTTCCACTTAAAACCAGTTTCCCTCTTCTTTCTGTTTCACAGAACACTCCAATTTGCTGAAGTGTCTCCTTTATCTTAATTTGTAGTGTCTGGGGTGGGGGGGAAGCATGGCCACAGTGATAACCTGGAGTTAATTTTTTAGTTATGAATTTATTTTTACAGACCACATGAAAGAGGCTGGAGCTTCCCCATGTCCTGCATATTTCTGTCCTTTACAATCCTTCAGCTCCAAACTGTCCTTAATCCATAAGAGGGGATGCCCTCACCTGACGTTCCTCAGTAATGCCTGGTGGAATTTGCTGCAGGATTTTGCAGCTGCCCTGCTTCAGAATGGAGGGATTTCTGCACTTCCTTTGTGTTTGCCCATCATGGAGGAGCTTCTGCCCTTTGCTGGCCCTTACACCAAACTACTTGAACTCAGGTGGCCCCGAGACACTAATGACTTTACCTATTTTATTACAGCTGCCAGTGTAATAGAAAAGCTAAAATAAAATGCAGCAGAAAAAACAATGGAGGGCATGTCTGGGAGGCTCTTCTCCTGCTGGGCCACCTCTTGTCAGTCCAGCTGCTCTTCTTGCCTGATGCGTGGCAAAGGCTGTGGCTGCTATGGAGAGCTGCAGCAGGACATAAAGTTGCTGAAGGACATGGACAGTGATAATAGAGCAAAAAAGGGGGAAAACTACATATTTTGAG
This sequence comes from Eurystomus gularis, assembly GCA_013400335.1. Taxonomy (NCBI): domain Eukaryota; kingdom Metazoa; phylum Chordata; class Aves; order Coraciiformes; family Coraciidae; genus Eurystomus; species Eurystomus gularis. The sequence continues at coordinate 63,612 of VZZY01007876.1, forward strand.
ACACTAGTTTACATGAATTCCCTTCCAGTGATCAGTATTTGACCGCTGTAGAGCTATTTTTTTGCTTCTTGCAACACAACGTTGTTGGCACCTCTCCTTGTGAAATGCCTTCCAGTGCCAAGGGGTGTTGGGTGTGAGGGAGCTGCACCCTGAATTTCTGAACATCATGCCAAGGCCATTTATACCAGCAGAAATCATCAGCACTCGCCCTGCCAGAGTGTCTAGGTACTTGATCCTTCAGGAGCTGAAACACAAGATGAGTCTGGTTGACTTGATCAGGAGAAGGACATGTCATTAATTAAGAGATAAACTCCATTTGTGGCAAACAGCATGAGTATAGGAACCAGCACATGTAGTATAGTCTGGGTAAAAAGAAATGTAAAAAAACCCAGTAGTTTTCAATCAGACGAAGAAGAGTTCCTTCCCATCGTGTATTTTTCCAGTAATGACATGCAATTTATTAGAGGCTGGCCAAGGAGGGGTGGCAGAATCAGCTCCTCAAACAAATATACTCACCTTGCTCACTGCTGAAACTTAGGAAAATATGTGGAGCTTAAATAAATGTGTTTGCTGAACTAGCCTGACATTTTCGCTGCGAGTTCCTGAGGAAGGTGCTGTTTTACCTGTTTCTTGTTGCTGTAATTCTGTCATGGCTCTTCTGGATTTGATGAAAACAATTTTTACAGCTGGTCTTTAATGAGCTGGTCCAAGGAAAAAAATAATGAAAAAGCTGCCACCACTTACCAAATCCAAAATATTTTTTTCCAGCTCTAGTTCCTAACATTTTTTGTCAGTCATGCCTAGAATAAAAAGGGCTCTTTTTTATGCACATGAATTTGTAGCAATTTTCCTAAGGAATTCTTGGAACCCTCCCACATATCCTTTATTATTATGATTTTATTTTTTTTTTACTTTTTTTGTTTCGGTGCAATTGTCATAACGCATTTGAATACATTGAATACTTTCAAGAGAAGAACAGAAATAAATGAGCTGGGCTTGGCTGCCTAAGCACAGCTAAATCCAGAGAGCTGCTCTAGAGATAACTTGGACTTTTATAACGGGGAGTAGGATTACTCGAATGGGATAAAATATCATTAGCACCTGGCTAAAATACCTGCTGAAGGATTTTTGTCTTAAGATAGCCAGTTTAGGGAAACAACAGACCAAAGGATCATATTTTACAACTGACGATGATTTGGCCCAGCCCTGTCTATGGGAGCCAGCCTGCAAATACCTTTCATGAGCAGGCAGTTTTGCAGACGATTATGTTCCAGCGGGACTCCCTGTGCTAATGACTTTCCAAGATGACTAAAGTATCATCACCTACCCCTGTGAAATATAAATTAAAAAAAAAAATCAGCCCTTCCAGTGGCTTGGGAACAACAAGTGAGACTAAAATGCAAAATTTGTAAGGCACTGAAAACACATCCAGCTTTCAGTTAAGAAAATGTAAGGTTTTTGTAAGAGGCAGTGAATGTAACAGTCCTTTTTCCCAAGGGGAAAAAACCCCCTCATTTTAGAGAGTTTTCTACTGCTCTTTTCAAATCTGGGACAGGAATTCCTGGCAGGGACAAGGCCTTTGATTCTTCACCTCTGTGGAAACTGAGCTGATGTTTTGTTTTTTGTTTTTTTTTTCCATGGTGCAGCTTTGTTGACCTGGATACTCCCCCTTGTTTAGAGATGTTTTGTCTTAGGCTGGAAAAAGAAAAATATGGGCTTTCACTCATCTTTCATCAGGCTAAAATGAAAGACAAAAAACAAGAAGGTGTTTGGGTTTCCAGAGAATTACAGGCATTTCTGATATGTTAAAATTATTAAAAATTCCAAGTCTGGTAACTGGAGTCAAGTGAGTTCAGTCAATGTTTATTTCCTTTGGTCTTTTAAAAGCCTTCTCCTCCCTTGTATTTTTTATGATGGTGAAAGGACAATTCAGAAAACTACAATGGAAAAGGACCCATTTTCTTTCTCTATCCCAGTATTTTGACTTTGAAACTTCACATGGCCTTCGAAGGGAGCGGTGCACCATGAGACAGCCTCCAGCGAAAGCCCTCGCACAGCAAAGTGCTCATCGCCTCTGTTATGAAAGATAATGCAGTAATGGGAATAGCAGAAGTTTTTGGTGTCCTCCTTGTCCTAAGGTCACTTCAAGTTCCATTTGGACCTCTACCACCAAGCCATGGGAAGGTAGTTAAACCTCCTCAGCCTGGAGTGTTTTGACGGTAGCAGCAGGGCCAGAGGAAGAGGGGAAACAAACAGCAGAATGGGATAAAACAGCCTCCAAGTATTCCACTTGCTTGCTTTCCCCTTCCGTTCCTGGCTGCAAACACACCACTGCCCATAACAGACTGTCCTCACCCCATCCTGGACCCTCCCATTGCAAGGGCTATGGCACCAGCCAAGCCCCTGCCTCACTTGAGCATCCAAAATGTAGATTATTTGCCCCTTTGGCTAGATTCAACTCATGGCACCGACCTCCCTCTCCTCCAGTGTTGTGCAGTGCTGGTCCTCTGGCAAATGCCTGGTCTGTGCAAGGTGACCAACAGGCATCTGAAGTGCTGGGGCCTGAGATGTGGAGTTGACCTGTGAATGACTCACAACCCAGCAGAATGTTTTGGTTTTCCTATTGGCTTCATGTTGCAGAGGCAGAACCTGTGTCTTTGTGGCTCTGCCCTCACCCAAGTGGTTGTGGTTGGGGGTGGTGGGCGAGGCCAGGATTATATTAACCAGTCAGAGGAGCTTCCTGTTGGGTGTGGCTTCTCTTGGGGCTGGCTGCATCTTGCTGAGCTCTCTCAGTGGTGTCCTTCCATGTGAAGGGCCACTGAGGGAGCCATCTCTGTCTGTTGTGTCCATCAGGTGATGCTGGCACCACAGTAGGCAGCGGAGGAGCTGGGCCTGCAGGAACCTATGGGCATGGGTTTGCAGGTACACATGTGGAGGACAGAAAACCAGTGCTGTAAATTTGGGAAGACAAAAGAAAAAAAGGGAAATGCCAGCTACTGTGACAAATGGGCAAGAGCACTGTTAATATTGAAAGGTGAAGTGTTGCAAGGAAAGAAGTGTTAATTACATGCATGGCAATGCGTGTAGAATCAGAGTCACGGAATCATTTAGGTTAGAAAAGACCTCTAAGATCATTCAGTCCAACATCTCCCTAACCCCTAGACCATGTCTTGAAGCACCACGTCTCCCCATTTTTTGAACACCTCCAGGGATGACGACTCCACCACTTCCCTGGACACCTTGTTCCAATGCCTGACCACTCTTCCAGTATTAACCTTTGGCTACGTTGAAAAATACTTCAGCAATAGGCGTACATTCTTGTGCAGGCTAAAAGAAGTCTGCACCATGCTCTTGTTACTCTGGCCTTGGATTCATACGATAGAAATGTGAATGCTCGATGGGACAGTCTCTTAAAACACAACTCTCACAAAATGATGGCACAACAGGCTGTGCCTTGCCCTGCAAGGAGGGCAATCAGTGCTCCCGACAAAGCCAGTCCTGAGCAAAACAAGCCATCAGAAGTATGGCAAGATGATGCATAAGTCATGTGATATGGTTAATAATGTATTTACACATTTACTAATACGTATCACAACAATTATTCAAATCCTGACCTGCCTACACAAGGCAGGAGCCCACTGCTGATACAAGATAATTTCCCTCAGTGGGAATTTGGGGATTAAGCCTCGATTGCTTTATGCCTGGGATTAATGACATTACAAGGCTGATATTGGTTTTAGATACAACTATCTCTTTTTATTAGGTGAGCAGGGTTGGAAAAAAATAGCTCACTGGGGCAGTGAGGTCCACTGGGGCAGAGAGATGCTCCATATGTGGGTGAGCATCGTAGCACCCCTTAATTCCCACCAAACAGGAATGACACACTTTACACTGCCTGCATTACCATTTTGCTCAGCCTGTCTGGATTTTTGTTTTAATTCTGACAAAGTGCATGGCATTACAACAGAACTCCCCAGCTGCACAGGGATAAAAAGAAATCAATCATGTCTTTGACACTTTCAGAAGGAAGGCATTTAAATACAGGAGATCCATCACACACCGCTTGTCAGATGAGCCACCTTATGCTTGTAGTAACCTGATTATGTGGCATGCCTTAAATGAAATTAAGCTGTTATTAAAGGCTTCAAAATATCCAGCTTGCTACCAGGCTTTTTGTAAAGCATCCTGCCAGTTTCTGCTCATCTTTTTAAAAGCACACCAGTCCTATGACAGAGTGCAAATGGATTTAACTTCTGCTGCGATTGTTTGGTTCAAAACTAGCAAACTCACCATTAATTATTGATCTGGCTCATCAAGCTGTAGCATCAATTATTGCAGCCCTGGCACATGAGGCTTTGGAATTAAAAGCATCCATAACCTTTGTGCGGAAAGGGCTTACTCTTTTTGGCTTAAGAACATCATTTTTCTTCCACGACATGGTCATGACTTCTATACATACGGTCGCCACTCACACGTGGCTGTTTCCCAGCACAGGTAAGCTTCTGAGCTGATTAAATCACAGCAGTGAATGGTGCCCAGACAGACCCCCTGATAAGCATAAGTTTGTTTATTTCTGGAGCTGATGCTCTGTTCCCTGGGAAGAGTGGAAACCACTGTATCACTATGTTTTTCTCCTCAGTCTGAATGCCTTTCAGTTTTGGGCTTGTAAGAGTATCTTGGCTTTTCATCTGTTCCAGCTGTGACATATATTTGATAGGCAGAAATGGAAGTTATGGCCATCAGGGATGGAAGATGAATCAGTTGACATTGCCCTGGTGTAACAGGATTCACATTTACTCCTGCAGGATGGGAAAATGACTCTGACAGGGAGTCCGAAAATCCCAGGCCGAGGAAATATGTTTTTGTAATTGCTCTTGTTGATGAGGAAAGGATAAGCAAGCGATAGAGCAGTATTTCTTTTCTGACTGATTCAAGAAATATTAGCTTGCCAATTTTAGAAATCTATGAAAAATCACCTTGTAGTTATTAGGGCTGGGAGTTACAATGAATTACAGAATCCTTAGAGCAATATTTCTGAGAGCTTTTATAGAGACACATTTCTTAGCACTGAAAAACAGGGAAATAATACTTCACATGGGATTTGTGGGTTTGCAAATGAAAGCAACACTTGCTCCTAGCAACATGGGTGCATAAAAGAGCCGAGTCTTAGCTCTAACCTCAGTGGATGTTGCAATCCACAAATTAACTCTCCCATTCTACCTGTTTGTGGGCTGTTGCTATAAAATGTGCATTTCAGAGGGACCTTCTCCTACAGAAGCATTGCTGGGTCTCAGGCTTGGGCAGAGAGCTGCCAGGCTATTCTGTCTCCATTGCATACTGTGTTTTATGGTTGGATTAGGGATTTTTCTGCCTTCCATGTTTTTTACAGAACCAATTTCAAGACAACCTCCATCCTGTGGTGCCACCATATAACAAAGTGAATGTATTTATGAAGTGTTAAGATTAAGAAGAAATTTTAAGGTATGAGACTGGAGAGAAACTACTGAGTGTAACCCACAGACTTTAGTTTTTCCCTTCAGGATCTTCCAGCTAAAGTAAATCAGTAAAGTCCTACTGTTTAGAGCCTCAGTTGTAGCTGCTATCCCTTCGACAGCCCAAGGACATTGCATTTGTACACTCAACAGGGAGGTGCAGCTGACAAAGTCCTTAAATGAATCCAAGTGAATAAGGCTAGACTAAAAATCTCATTTATTTCAGTGGGAAAAATCATGGACAGTTGCAGAAAAGATTTTGAGGAAAATGTTTCCATTTCTTTCAGCTGCTCTATCAGACAGGAAAATTGGTTTCTGGACCTTACCAAAATATGTACCTCCAACTAGCCCATGCAGCTAAGGATATTAAGCCACTGAGTTCATCACATCCTTTCCTTTCATACCTGGCTTAGAAGCTAAATTAATAGTTTTCTGCCTTAGATGGCCAGTCAGGTGTGGGAGCAGCTGAGAAAGCTGAAGGTTCTTCCTTGAAACCCAGGCAGCAAACTGTGGCTGCTCGAGGGATGCCTTTGGAAAGGGCGACTGGTGCCCTGGCCTTGCTCTGGGGCTTCAGCTCAGTATAAGCCAAGAGGAATCGCATAGTGAGGTCGTGAGAGCTGGGTCAACTGCAGTCCAGCGTGATGGAAATTCACAACTAATTACTTCATCGTGACCTACAAATAACCGCCTGACCTTCCTGGTGGGGCAACTGAGTCAATGCTTAGCTGCTGAAATAGAGACCTCCCAGAAGCTGGCAGGCTATGCTTAGGATCCTTTGAAAACCTAATTCAATCCTCTGCCAGAAGCTACTCCTAGAGGCCATTAGAGGTGGAGATGTGTGATGCTAAGGTAGCGTATGGGGAAGCCTTTGTGTGCTGATGTGGTGCCTTCCCCCTTCTACCTCTTCACTGGAGCAAACACTCCCTCAGCCAGTCACGATTCTTTGGCAAAAATTCCACCTAAATGGTTCTCCCTTTGCTCTACACAGCAGACAGGGGAAGCTGAAGAGGTCAATGGACTAAACTGCCCTTCTTCTCAAGGGAAACAGAGAAGTTGCTACTTGCTATTATTTGATTCAGAATTTAGGGGAAATAAAATTAGCATTAGTCATTGCACATTTCTGGAACACTTCAAAACCCCATATACTTAGCTGGCCTAACCTTAAACAAGCTAGCTGCTGGGCTTGGCATAGAATCATCTTTGTTGCAAGAGACTTTTAAGATCATCAAGTCCAACCCAGCACTGCCATGTCACCAATAAACCACGTCCCTTGGTTTAGTGATGCCCCATATCTCTTGGCAGCAAAATAGAAGGGATAGAAGGTTTCAGTGGTCTGCCATTTTCCCCCCCAAACAAACAGACTCACTCCGCAAAGGCTGAACAACATAGAATAGTTTGGAGAGCTTGGAGATAGGCAACACAGGAGATTCCACCCATTTTTCTCGCACTTCCCAGCTCCACAGATATTTGGGTATGGAGAAATGGAATGCAAGCAAACATTTCCATGGTTGACTCTGTTAATCCACTCACCTTCACCATCTCTACCTTGTCCCACATGGATTTAAACTGTGAATTTACGGGTTGCTTTCTGAAGTTGGGTGTCAGTCAGCCATGCAACCATCGGCGAGCCCTGTCCCAGGCTTTATCATACCACCCTTGCTTCCTTTAGAAGAAGGGCTATGCTTGGAAAAGCAGGCATGCCAAAAATGGATTAGTGAAAACACTTATGCCCTTTAACAAGCTGGATTAAAAATAATAAGTCTCATCAGGAGGCTCAGTTTAATTGCAAGGATTACGCCAGCAACGGAAACGTAAGGGGAGGAAAGCTAACAGGAGATGCGTCCAGAAGAAACCTGTTCCTTTGACTTCACTCACAAACTGGAGGAGAAAACTGGCCGATGATTCAGTTTTGCCTTTGATTCCACATAATGACTAAATCTTGCAACGATAATTGGTCTTATGGCCATTTGTGCTGGCAGCTGTACTCTAGCACTTTTTAAAATCATTATCTGTTAAGACATGTGCAAATATACAGGGAGCCTGGCAATGCCTCATTAAAGCACTGAAGAAGACAGTCATAAATTTTATTGCCTCAGCATTACATGTTGAAGTCATAACGGTACAGATCTGTTCTGAATGTATAAATTCCCTTATCGCTTCAGCAGTCTTACGTTTTTCTGGACAGGCTCTTGAGAAGGGCATAAAAATGAAAAATGCCATCAGCATTTGAACAGAGGAGTCTGACCGGCTCCATTTTTTTGTCATTTAAGGAAAATGCTTGCTCTAACCACACAGAGAATGTACTTTAAAATGTAACCATACTGAAACATCAGACAAATACTATTCCTGCAGCAATTTTAGGCAATAGAATTATCTATTATGCTTCACTTCCAGCCCACTATTTCTCCTGATGCACATTAACTTTTATTTCAGGGTCTCTATCCAAACTCATTGAGGTCAGTGGAAAGATTATCAGAGAATCAGAGAATGGTTTGGGTTGGAAAAGACCTTAAAGATTATCATTGGTTTCCTTCAGTTTTGCAGCAAACCCTTGATCAAAACATATCCATTTTATTAGGAGAGAATAAATTTGCTAGGGGTTTAGAAAACCTATGTTGCCATTGGCTTAGAAAAATAGGTTACTATCGAGTGATGGGTGATCTTAAAGGTCTTTTCCAACCTAAATGATTCTATGAAAATGGAGCTGAAACACAGAAATTCATGTGATGTCATTCTATATTCTAGGGACAAGACTCTGTCTTCAGAATTTGCTGTTTGCTGTTGTAAATTCGCACATATAAAAAAGAAACATTAGTGAGAGTTTAATTCTGTGAACTTTCCAGCAGTTTAATAGTGTTTGAGAGACAACCAAATCTCACTAAGTTACCTGTGTCTTATTCCACATGAACCTGGAACTGGGCTCTAGATAAATGAAGGTAGATAAACATTATTTAGCCTAATGAAATCCCTGTGGGCTGGGATCAGCTTCTCACTGTTACTCTTGCTGTTCTTCTCTGCTAGTCTTTGGAGGCGGTGAGGGATTTTTCAGGATGTATATTCTCCTGCATGCAAGTCACCTCTTTGTGCAGCTGTGTGTTTGCACGCATACCCAGGGGAAAATAAATCGCCTTTGTATAGCTCCTCAGAGGGAGTTAATCTGTTTAGGATTGAGCCATCTATTCTATAAAACCCAAGATGGTTGCATTAAATGACATGGATGCTGGAACACCCATGCTGGAGTTTCACTACCACGCTGTCATGGTGAAGGAGATATAGAGCAAGGACAATAAGATGACACTATCAATATAAAGCCAGATTTACCATCATCGTCCCCAGTGATTTAATTCAAGGGTATGATATAATTCACTTTAAGCTAATGCAGGAATACAGACTGTATTTCAAGGTCTGAACATTTCCATTTAGATAAAAGTACCACTCACTCACAAATTTTCAAAGCCTTTACATGCTTTTTGGAGCTGGATTGCTAAGAAGCATCCCAGGAGGCTCTCCTAACCCTGCAGAAGGGTATTCCTGGTGTAAGCTATTAACTGGAGCTAGGATAACATCAGCTGAGATGGAGGGAGCAGAAAAGGGACGCACGGATATCCCTCAGCCTCCAAAAAATGTTCACCTGTGCCAGATACGATGGAGCCAGAAACAGTATCATAGAATCATTAAGGTTGAAAAAGACCTCTAGCGTCATGTAGTCCAACCTTCATTCCAACATCTCCCTGACCATGTCCTGAAGTGCTACATCTACTCGTTTTTTGAACACCTCCAGGGATGATGACTCCACCACTTCCATGAGCTGCAGGCTAGCCCATGGCCATCAGATAGCCAGCGTGGCCATGCAGCTGACCTCTGCACAGCCCCTTCCACCTTTCTGCATCTCTTTGCAAGCCTAGTTGGGAACTGTTTTAAAAATAGAGAAATAAAGCAAACACATTTACAGTTTGTCATTTTAAAGGCAAGAGAAAAATTCAAAAAAAGAAAACCAACCAAGGAATCATAGGAAAATCTTACCAATATATGACAGGTCCTTGAGTATTTTCATCGCTGAGGCTGTCTGGAGGTGTTGCCAGAATTTTTTCCCAGGATGCTGGAAAAACTCTACCCTTGGATAGGTCTACTTTGTCAAGTGTTAGAAGAATCAGTCTGGCCTTGCTGAAGCTGAGGGTGGAGTTGGAAATGCAGCCTGGTTCTTGGTCAAACCCTGGCTTTGATCTCTACTATGGAGAGACTAGCACCTCTCACCATAATTTAGGATCTGCCATAAATATTTAAGCTTCAGACTTTTTTTTTTTTTCCCCTTCCTTTTTCCATGCTTTAGGTTTTTTGCCTCTCCTCTTGGACTCTGTCATAATTTTGGGAGCTTGACCTCTGAGCAATGTTGGCAGCTGTGCATGCCAATGTTGACATCCCAGCCACGTACAGCTGCACAGCCCACAAACCTCTGTAGTCAGGAGGTCAAAACAGCTCAGGGAAAAAAACAAAAAAATTAAGAACTAATAATTGGCCTATCCCCAACACCTTCAGTTTGAAGATATTAATGCATTTAAGTACACAACTGGCACATTTCTAAGGCTTACCCAGCCTTTTGCTAGACCCCACACTGTTACTTCTCATCCCAAATGGGCAGATTAAGAGAGACAAAGTCTTGGCTTGGGTCCCCAAATACCAGTTAGCTTCATAAGATACATCAAGGCAAGGGAGGTATGTGAGGGTAATTCCTCTTTGGACCAAGAACTCATTCAAATCAGGAAGCAGATCCTAATTCTTGCCCTGTCTAGCATGTCATACAGCTGTGGACTTGGTGAGGGGACGGCCCAGCCCTCGCTGAGCCTCAGAGATATGGTCAAGTATGTTCTTACTGAAGCACCAGGCCCTCAAGGGCAGTAAGTGCAATATACAGCATCTGCAGGAAGTAATTTTAGGATTAAAAACAGGAAAGAACCTTCTATTTTGTTTCAGTTTAGATTTTGAAATTAATATATTGTCCCTAGCTGCGCAGTTAAAGCATATTGATGCAGGAGAGACAGATGTTTATTGAATCACAAGCATCTCTGGTGCAGCATCTTTATTTCTTTTAAGCTATTCTGCCCAGAATATGGGGTTACAGGACACCAGAGAAATCTACAGAACGATATTGAAAGAACTGGATAGTTTCATCAGCACCCTGTGCTGATATTACAGTTTTCATTACATTCCTATTACAGCAGCACATTTCAATGCCTCCTTTTGTCATCTGGTGAAACCTATTCAACTTTCGAAAGGTTTTTCAACTCCAGGTCTCCCCCAGAGACTTCTATAAAACTTCCTGTGCATTCCCATCCAGCCTCAGTCTACTCTGAGTACAAGAAGCTGCCACAAGTAAAACCATGCAAGTAATGTACTTAACACAGCCTATGTACAAAATACAGGTACGATGATGGGCAGATGTACGAAGCTGGGACCGATGGTACTCGGTGAGTTGACATTCTCTGAAATTTACAGTGGTGGGAACTGAGTAGCTCCAAATGTTTTGTAAATTGACCCTCCAGCCCAGAAAAGCCAAAGGCAAATTTAATTTAAGGTTAAGCGGAGAGGTCAAAATCTTTTGGTCGTAATGTGCAGGACTGAAAAAAAGCCTGGGATTTTCAAGGTTCATGCTTGGGCTGATGTGATGTAAGACAGGCCTCAGCTCCTTGGAGCCATACCAAGGAGGACTCTTGTTTATATTGGTGGAAATGATAGCAGCATCTGGCCGAAGAGGCTCATCCACACAAGCTCTTTAACCATATCAGACATAGCGCTTATCACTTTTCATTAACATATAAAATGAAGCCAAAAAGGCAGAGCACAGTTTGTTCCATTTCCACTTTAATTAGATGCACTTTGTTATTTTCTGGATCATTCACCCTTGGTTCAATTTAAGTTTATTTTAAGGCGGGCTAATCAGCCTTTTAACTAGAGAATCCTTGGCCTCCCACTGCTCCCTTGCACTGGTGCCTAATCAGGTAGAAGGAGCATGTCTGCTCTGCGTAAAGGCAAGGCTGATGTTGACCTTAAGAAGTGGCCTGCCAATAAGTCCCTGCTGTGGGCTGCCACGATGCACTTGGCGACATGACACAAATGCATTCTGCCATGATAAACGCTACATTATATGCCCAAGAAAGAGGCAAAAGACCTGGAGACACATAAGTGTAAGAGTCCACGTCCTCATTACGTTTTCCATATCTAATTCTTTTCAAGTAAGAACCAAAGTAAACTCTTGTTGTCACCAAATGTAGGCTGAAAATACATCTTGTGATGAACAATTCAATGTCTCCTCAATTTCTGAGCAGAGCAGAGCAGAATGTGGCCAGTGGATCAAGAGAGGTGATTCTGCCCCCCTACTCTGCCCTGGTGAGACCTCCTCTGGAGTACTGCGTCCAGCTTTGGAGCCCCCAACATAAGAAGGACGTGGACCTGTTGGAGCATGTCCAGAGGAGAGCCACAAAAATGATCAGAGGGCTGGAACACCTCTCCTATGAAGACAGGATGAGAGAGTTGGGGTTGTTCGACCTGAAGAAGAGAAGGCTCCAGAAGGACTTCATAGCAACCTTCCAGTACCTGAAAGGGGCCTATAGGAAGGCAGGGGGAGAACTGTTCACAAGGGTTTGTAGTGACAGGGTGAGGGGTAATGGTTTTAAGCTAGAAAAGGGTAGATTTAGGTTAGACATTAGGAAAAAGTTCTTTAATATGAGGATGATTGATCATTGAAACAGGCTGCCTAGAGAGGTGGTGGAGGCCCCATCCCTGGAGACATTCGAGGTCAGGCTTGATGGAGTTTTGGGCAACCTGATCTAGTCAGAGATGTCCCTGCTTGTTGTAGGGGAGTTGGATTAGATGACCTTCAGAGGTCCCTTCCAACCCAATACATTCTATGATTCTACATGGAAGAGGGAAGGTGAAGCATAAATGAATACGAGTTCCCATGCAATACTATGAGGAAACCCATTTTTGGCTTAAAGTCATTGTCCCCTCAGGACTCTCCTGGTGTTACAGTGCTGCCATAAACACAGACCAAGGAACTGGCCCCAGCAAATCCTGCATCAAGATCTCAGCACCTGTTAATATCACTGCTCCCTTTGCTTCCCTTATGTGTGTGTACAGTATAGAGGGAAAGCAGCTAACCCTGATTAAAGAAAAATATATGAAATGGGAAATGAATAGTGCTATCAATAAGCTGAACCACTAAAGAAATCTCTTAAGAAGTCCTCTTAAAGAGGACTGGATAATAGACTCACTTTACTGTACATTATCACAGTACCTCTTGTACCACGGCTACAGGACCTCTTCAGGTAGCCAAAGCCTTTGTCCTTGATCTTTATTTTCCAGTCTTTATGAAGTGGGGATGGAAATGGAGATGATGGTTGTTGGGATTCTGACTGGAGCCTGAGGAAAGAGGGAAATTCTTGGCATGTTTAACTCTGCTAACTTCACCAGGGATGTTGCTGGCCTTGCAGGGCTATTGTCTTGGTACAATATGTTTTTATACTTTTATGAATGGGATATTTATGTAGCTTCTATGGAAGATCTTCATCTGGTAGAAATCAATAGAGAGTGATGAAGGATCTGTTCCACAGGGTTACAGATCTGACATTTGAGGGCCCCATGAGCTCATCAAAGATAAAATCCATTGTATTTAGAGTTGAATAGAAGGAATGCTCGAATTTAAAATAAAAAGAACATTGTTTGGTACCCTGAAGAAGCTTACCCATTGCTTTGTGGATGAAGGGAAGACAGGTAGCTTCAGTTTCTTCTTCCTGGGAGCTATCCACCATCAAACTACTAATTCGAGAAAAGCACGCTACCAGTCTCTTCAGACATCTTCTTGTGGGGTTGTGCATGAGCTTGGCTCACACAGCTCATAGTGAGACTGTGTCACTCCAGTAGGACCCCAGTTCTCATCATCCACACCTCTATACTGACAAGTTTCTATATAGTGCAATGGCAATTTGCTTCTGAGTGGAAATAAATAGCATGAATATGTTTATATGCTCACCAGGAGATCTGGCATGGATTAAACTATGCGTAGTATTCTTCATAATTACATCTAAACAAACCTTGCACTTGGACAGCAGTCTTTTTTTCCCCCCTATTTTCCTTCTGTCTGTATGTTACTTTTTTACCATCTTTGTTCCTTTTTGGGTGGTAAACAATGGTTATTATTGTTCAATTTGTGACAGTGGCATGGTCAGGTTCCTAGAAGACAACTATGAACACCTTTCTGGATGTCCTGCACAACACGGTCTAGAGAAACCAAGCCAGTAATTCTGTCTTCAGCTCATAAACCACACTTGAAGTATAGCCTGTCTCTCAGGGAGTTATTGGCTTGATGCACCGAAACACAGACCTCAAAAAGTGGTGACTTTGTCAAATCTTCCTTTCTCATAGACTTCAAATAAAAAAAAAACTGGTGACCCATCATCCTCTAAGGCTCATTCACTCTATTTACAGCACTGGCATAGACAACAAGGGGGAGAAGAATGTCAATATGATACAAGAAGAATTACTTTAAAATTAAAATGACTGTCTGATGTAGCATGATAAACAGACCCTTTTACGCTTAACCAGCCTCTCTGCCTGAAACCCAGCAGTTAGAAGAGTGTCCTTACACCACCTTTTTGACTTGATGACATTTCTGTTTTTCCTTTGGGCTTGACTGAAAGACCTCACAGTAGGAGAAAATCTGGTGGTCTTATACCATTATCTGTGGTAACAGCATGTGACAAAACAACTTTGCATCACTTTCTGCAGTGGCACATGGGATACTGAAGAGAATAGAAAGGAAATAAAGGTTGTGGGATGGCAACACTGTCCATTACTGGGAAGAACCATTTGTAACCGGCTTTCCCTTCTGACTACAGGTTTTTGGCTTGGGGCAGGACTGAGCACTCTCCTTCCCTTGGCAGGAGGAGGACAGCAGTGAAGCCTGTCCCTCAGCTTTCTGCTTTACCCTGACTGTTTGGACTTGCAGATGGAAATGGGCCATGCTATAAAAAAGATGGGGACAACCTTTTTAGCAGGGCCTATTGTGACAGGACAAGGGTTAACAGTTTTAAACTAAAAAAGGAGAGATTTAGACTAGAGAGAAGGAAGAAATTTTTGACACTGAGGGTGGTGAGACCCTGTCCCAGGTAGCCCAGAGAGGTGGTCGATGCCCCATCCCTGGAAACTCTCCAGGCCAGGGTGGATGGGACTCAGAACCACCTGCTCTACTTGAAGAAGCCCCTGCTCAGTGCAAGGGGGTTGAACTAAATGACCTTCAAAGGTCCCTTCCAACCCAAGCCATTCTATGATTCAATGCCTGTGCTAAACCCTTCATCTGGCTGGCAGGTAACAAGGCTGCCCAGAGGCAGGAGTACCTGCCTCCTTGCATGGTATCTGCTTCTTGGACATGAGGCTCTCTGCACAGCCTGCTCACTGGCAAGAGCATGAAGCCTCCCCAAGATTATGTATTCATACGCTGAGAGCAAGAGCAGTCTGAAAGAACAGGCAAAACTGTGACTCCTTGGCTATGAAGTAGCACCACATCTCCATGTGATGCATCAGGAATCCTCTTGCTTCTGATAGATTCATGTCTCCTTTACCAGCTCTGAGCATGGCATTGCTTTCTGACTTTTTTTTTCATAAGCATAGATATCTAGCTGTCTGATAAAATCCTTGAGAATAATCAGACTGATGAATCTGGGGGAACAAAATAGGACATGCTGTTGGTTTAGCACCATGCCACTGCCTGGGGACACTGTTCTGGTGGCTGAGAGACTAGAAGACATCATCTTTAACAACAAAAAAGGAGCTGATGAGTCATTCCAGCTATGAAAGGGATTAAAATATTTTTAAACAGAAGGGTAGTTATTAATAAAGTGCAGGAAATGATAGGGAGTTATTGCACTTTGAGCAAAAAGACCAACACGACTTCCTCCCACATAGTACTTACTTTGATGATACTCACCCTCCCTCTTAAATCTTATTTTTATTCCCTCTCAACATTCCTTCAAAACTTGTTTACAAAAGTAGCCATGGTGTTATCCTTTCTCTGGGTAGATACTCACTTGCAATAAATGGTTTCTGCTTCTTAGTCTCTGAAACTGGCCAAGGTTTGGAAAAACATCTCCACTCTTTGTTTCCTGGAAATACTCACTTCTTGAGAACATGATCCAAAACATGAGTAGCCAGCGCAGGTGTCCCAGCCCTTCTGAATCCTCCTGAGGCTCCTTTCTTCCCAAGAACCTTATTAATACAGGAAGTTTAACCTGTGCCATATAGCTACACAAATAATATTGACAGTAATTTTGGTCATACCAGGTAGGAAGGGTGCATAGCTCTAGAATATGGCAGCAATGTTTTTCTGACTGCAGAATTATCACTGGGGAAAGAACAGTGATAAACATATATTCAAAATCCTCCACCAGCCAAACCCTGTTCTCACATCTACGTAACCCATTGCCTTCAGAGACATCACCTGGCAGCAAGGGCATGATGCTTTCTCCATACTTTATTCTGACCTTTGACTTTTTGGAATATATATTTATATACTAAATTATTTCAGAAGGCATTTTACACGCAGCCTTCCCCCCCCGTTAATATCTTAATGCACCTTATTTTTCTCTTTATGAATTTACTTTAGCTTCTTGAAGTGTTTTGGCTGCTTTCCAAGGAAATTCAAAACAATCCACCCGAGTTAAGTGAAGTACTGCTGAAGCACAGCCTTGTTCGTTTGAGTGGTTTTTGACAGGAAAACATTTGCCCCAGAAACATTACCCCACTACTCTTTTTAACTCCCTGGTGCTCCAAATCAAAGTGTTTTAAACTGTGCCCACCTAATCTATAAGGTTTTGTACAGCTCTGGCTCGCTAGCTGCGTGAATAACTTTGTTCTGATTTACTCTGCTTCCTTCCTTTCATTGCCAGTAATAGGATCCTGCCACTGGAAACAAGCCCAAACCTCAAGTTTAATTTTAGCTTGTGATGCTTTACTTTTGTGATGGTCACTTTACAAATCAGAGCTCCCCTCAGCTACCAGCTCACATTTGTTGTTATAAATCCTATGAAGCACAAGGGAAAAACGTCCTTCATCTGGAAAGCACAATGCTGAATGGCCAGAATGTGCCAAAATGGGGAAAACCCCAATTATTTTATGATGTATTTGATCCCCATCTAGTCCAGACAGTTATGAGCTACAAAATGGAGGTTTAGGAGGAACAAAACAAACCCCAAATCTTTTTTTTTTTCTGTTATTAAACTTGTGCTTGTATTGTCAAAACACCTCAAGCCCTTGATAAGAAAAACACAAAAATCAAGCTCCATACAGTTGCATTCTCTCTGATTTGAAAGATGAGGCTCTGGGGCATTGAGTTTAATATCCTTATTTAATATCCCTTTAGTCTATCCCTGCTTCCCAATTTTAACATTGGCGACCCAGGCTCATATTTCCTCTCTGAATTTCTTCTGAACAGTGAGATGGATCTTTGTTTAATTTTGGCTTTCTTCCCCACTGCTGAGATTGTTTTATTTTGTGATCAGCTGTTACAGCAATGATTTTCTGCAATGCTTCTCTTTTTTCTTTTGGAAACTGTGCATCTGCTCTTGGCATCTGTTCCATATCCTTTATGAACATTGAAGCAGGGAATTTATTTAATTTTTTTTCTTGCAGAGGCTGAGTCTATTGTCTAGAAATTATTGTCTTTGCCTCAAAAAGCCCATGGCCTCCTTCACTGACACTTTACTCTTTTCATATTGGAAACAGTTCCTATTGCTCATCATCTGGTGAAATAATATTTTATTCTATATCGTTACTTTCCGTGTAGTTTCTTTGGGTCTTTAGTCACATTCGCTTTTGCACCTCAGTTTTTGTACACCCATATTTTCTTTTTTGTATGCTACTAGTGTATATTTAAGGACATCCACAGTCTCTGAGCCTACTAGACACTGGCTTTGAAGCTGTGGCTGTTCTACCCTGTGTTATTTCTGCCTCTTTATTCAACAGAATTTTACTACATTGCTTCAATGCAAACACCTCATTTTTGTCATTTATCCTTCCCCACAGTATGAAGCAAATCGCTTCTGCTGAAGAGTTTTTGTCTCCACTGAAATACTTTGCTCTTGATAGCTCCAAATCAAATGGCGGATCCCCCCCTCACTGTAGCTTTCTGCTTTAGATTTTGCATTAAGAAAAACCTCTTATGCACCTCAGCAAAGTGCTTGACTAATGCATTTATTGCTCCAACTTGTTTGTATCTGTAAAGTTAACATCTTTCATCTTGAAGTATTATTACACACTATTGGCCAGTAAAGTGAAAATGGACAAACATGCAGTCTGGCTTATAATAGATCTTTAAACAGACGTTTTTATGCTTCACTGAAGAATTACCATCAGAGACTTTGCTCTCTGGGGAGTGCCAAGAACTTGTAAAGCTCAACAATTATAGTACATGCACACAGGGAATGTAACACAAAGCAGACTGAGCATTTATTAAACCTTCAAGGGTTGTTGGATGAAGCTTCCCTGCAGCTGAATGCAGTGACCGTGCAAAGCTCAGAGCTAGAAAGGGGAGACGAGTTTCTGATGAGCTATCTGATGAGTAATTCAACCCCCAGCAAAACACCGACCAGCCACCTGGAGACTCAAGCAACAAGAGGAGCATCAGTATATCTTGGGTCTCTTCTTATAGTCATAGAATCATTTAGGTTGGAAAAGACCTCTAGGATCATTAAGTACAACCTTCATCCTAGCATCTCACTGACCACTAGACCATGTCCTGAAGCGCAACATCTACTCATTTTTGAACGCCTCCAGGGATGGTGACTCCACTACCTCCCTGGGCAGCCTGTTCCAATGCTTAATCCCTTTTTCAGTAAAGAATTTATTCCTAACATCTAGACTACATCTCCCTTGGTGCAACTTGAGGCCATTACCGCTTGTTCTGTCATTAGTTACATGGGAGAAGAGACCAGCACCAGCCTTACTACCACTTGTGGCCCTTCTGCAGAGTCTCAGAGAACAGAGAGCATCTCCCTCTTCCATCATCCTCTCAAAACAAAAGTCAAGTGGAGGAAAGTTTATCTTGATTCCTATGAGTAAACAAGAGAAGCCCTGAAGCAGGAGATTAGCACAATGTAAGCATGATACAAACACTCATTATCAACAAATGCACGAGGAATTTATCAACAGCTCAGACACACACAGATTTATCAGAGCAACAAGTGTGAAACTCCAAGATTACTCTTCCCGTATCATTTCTTATCTACAAACTAAGCACACCACCTCAAAAGACTTCAGTTTCCTTATTCCCACCAATACATTTGAGAGACTGCAGCAAAGTTTTACTTTTGGAAAGAATAAAAGCTTCCATATAGCTCTGAGTCTGGAGGCAATTCAAGACCAGCCCCGAAAAAGAAGCCAGCTCCAGAATGGACCTCAAAAATCTGTATTAGCTAAATGAAAGCAGAACTCGTTTGTCTCTTTTTAAATTCTAAAATTCTGTGGCCATTAAGACATGCTTTCTCCTTAGATCATTCTGAAACTCAAGACACCAGTCTACTCTATAAGCTCACTCCATAGGCTATTTTCTGAGACCATTATTTAAGATCAAAATCAATAGGATGTAGTCACATGCAAACACTTGTAGAGCTGTACGGATCTAGGTTCTCCTGATTTGTACCAGAACTGATTCACTTATTGCTCATGTTTTGGAAGATCATATACTCTCCCTTTGGAATATATTGAAATATTGGAACAGCATCAGAGAATTCGTGTTACACAGAAAACTTTGCAAAACTGTCTACTAATGTTAGTTCCCCTGAATTTCACATTCCCCATTATCCTTTGGGATCATGGAACAGATCCAGCAAAGCTATCACACTGATGTTAAAAAGGTTTATTGGAATAAACGGAAAAAGTTGGAACTCCTCATTCTACTGGCATTAATGGAAGTCGGTGGAAAAGAAACACCTCCTTTGGGGAAAAGGCAAGAAGAGAGCTGTGAATGCCAGGATGCTTGTGCTGGCAAAGGGATTTCCACTGATATTTTCTCGCAAAAAATGCGAGAACAGTATTCAAACATTCATTTGGATAACACAAACAATCAAAGAAAATCAAAGCAAAAAGCAAAGACAGTTTGTTGGCAGATGGAAAAAGACTGGACAGCTAATGGTCTTGAGGAGGGCTGCCCTGCGCCGTAGTAGAGCACATCTGGTTGGACCCCTGTCATAAAATGAACAATGTAATAATTGTGAACTGAGCTGGCTTTAGATTCCATTACTGAAAAATCTTCAAATAGAAGCTATCGTCTAGATGAGATTAAACAGTATGATTTCCTTACAGAAGGAAGCAAGCAGAGGCAAGGAGGGCTGTAGCCAAGCCTGACAATATGAAGTTGTATTTTATGAGCCACTACAGAAAAAAAACCACTCATATCTTCCAGAAACTAGTAGAGAAATGGTTTTCTGTTAAATAAAAGCCTGTTGCAATGACTACAACTCAGATCAGATGCCTCACTGATTTGGACACTATGCTTCTCTGTATTTTTAACCTTTTATTTGGTGCAGATATAGATGCTTCACACACCTATCATTTGAAACCTTTCACACTAGAATGCAGATTAAACACTCACTCACTTCTACATAATTCTGCGTTATATTTCTCTGCTGACAAGTACAGTAGGATTTTATCACTTATACTGATGAAAAATTGGAATTCAGAGCCTGGCTATTGAAAAGAAATTTGCTGATTATAATATGCATGATGTTGTTAACTTGTTGAGGCAGCTGCAAGTGAAAATTAACGACTAATTTCAGCACATGATAAAGAAGGTGAGAGGAAATTGTGCGTATAAAGAAATTATTGGTGCGGCTTATAGAGGCCATGTGTTACCCACCCTAATTAACTCATTGCCATATGAGAAACAAAATGTCACAGCTATACCGAGGATGAATAAGCAGCTAAACGTTGTCACTGATGGTGCATAACTGAGGTTTCCAGGAACCGGCAGTTCAGTAAATCACCCAAATGAATGTGACATCCCACATGGGGACACAGCAGGTCCATGGGGCTGGTGGGACAGCTGTCCCGCTCCTCAACCTATTTGCCAAGTGACACCTATGGGCAACAAAAGCCGCCTGTGATATGGAAAGCTGCTGCTATCTAGCAACAAATCATCCAGACAGCATGAAGGCCTCCATTATTTTATTGTTCTAATTTTTTAAAGCTTCTCGAGAGCTCTACATTATATTAGCTGTTATCATACCTGTGCCAAGTTGCTCCTTATAAGCCAGCCATCGGTTTGGTCCACACAGAACCATCAGAAAAACATCAAATACACATCTCTCAAGCTGCCCTCTTTGAACCACCTTCTCAAATTTTTCATTAAGGGAGAATTTTCTCAACCAAACAACACCACACAACACAGACCAGGCTTTTTTCTAAAGCAATAAGTGTTAGGAATAAGTGTACAGACACTTGCTTTTTAAAAAGAAATGTTTCACAGGCTTCTCTGGTGCAGCAATAGAAATAAAAAGGGAGATTTAGATGCTGCCTTATATTCTGAGCATGCTTGCATGGAAGCTAAGGCTATAGCTGGGAACAGCAGTGAAAGACTGCTTTTATTTATGGCGTGCTAGTCCACAGGCTGCGGCATTCTTTAGACACCAGGAGGATGAAGACAGCTCTACTGATATTTAACTTTATCACTTTGTATTGTTGACTAACATAAGTAAACTCTTTGTTTGCAGAGAGTGGGATAATATGGTAAAGAAGTTAGTAAAATAAATGATGCACAACAGCCAGAGGGACAGAGCTGTGAGTGCTGTGGGAAGCTGCTGAGAATATCTCCATTTCCTTTGAGTGTGCATTTTTGGAGCAGTTATTTTATGTGATTCCAATCTCTAAAGCAGTTCTGCACCTTTTAAGTGTTGTCTGTCTTTTATGAATAAAGCTTTTTTTTTTTCATCTTGAGTACCAAAGTTCTGAGTATATTTAACACTGTAATTAACTACCAAATACAGATTAAATAGCTGATGAGAGCATTGTATTTGAATGGAGCGGAGTAAAGTGATCTGCATAAGCAGTTCAAATCAGCAATAATTTAGCTTTCTGATGCACTCAAGGCACCTACAAAGCCATGAAAATCATGTGGTGTTGACTGTACAATATGACACCTAAGGGCCTTTTTAGATTTTTAGTTATGATTGAAACTACAAGTCACAGCCTATACTAGCAAAGAGGCTGGACTAAAGCCAGAGCTTTGAAGTTCTCAGAAGTGAGCCATTGCATTTAAAAGGTGTCAAATTTTTATTATAGCCCTAATTTTCATGATGCAAAGAGCAGTGAGCATCAAAAGTCTTCCCTCAATCCCTACACTATAGAACATGCCCTCTTCTGAAGTTTTATGACTAAGTGGAAGCCAAGAGAATACTTATAGACTGCGCAGGTAGCAACTGGGTACTGAATTAGTCTGATGCTTCTCAGTTGAACAACCTGGTTTTAGTTGCATGAATTAAATAGACCTGGTGGGAAAAATTTCATCCAGTAATTAGTAGCTGCCCACAACAAACAGCTTTAAATCTTGGCATTTCTTAACCTTTTGGCCTGAAATGCACCCTCATCAGTTCAGGGTTTGCAATTTAGTTGCCCTGCACCGCCTGAGCCTCTCCATGTGTCCAGGGTGAGGTCTTTGACAAGTGGTGAGCCCCTGGCTGATGGGATGGGAGTTCAAGCTCCTTCAGGTACACTCTTGGCTTTCATTTGGTTTGGATGCCCTTTTCCTTGTAAGAATTGACTTGACCCTATCAGTGATGCAGGGCTGCTCAGAGGACACAGCTGAGTAGCACTGGAAGGAGCTGATAGGCTACTTTGCAACAAGGACTGGGGACAAGCCATAGCTCTACTGCACACAGGATAATGAAATATCAGTTCTTTAACAGAGGCATGAACCTTAAAGCACAGTCCCGCCTGCAGCAGGATCATCAGGCCACCCTTCTGCATGCAGGACAAGAGTCAGTTTTGTATGTGGAAGAGGAGATGACAGAAGTAATTTCACACTCTCAGCCAAAAGCACGAACAAGCTGGCTGTGACAGGGTGTGAAGCTGGCAGTGGCTGGTGGGGCAGGCAATGCACTTTCCCTGCCAGGCACTCTGGGAGCGTAAGAGACAACTGGTAAGTCTTGGAGGAGTTACAAAGGACATGGAGAAGCTGTGGAGCTCATTCTCTGCAGGAAGGCCCCATGAGCCCAGGCCACTCCTGTGCACAGGCAGGAACAGCCTCACATTTCAGCTGATGCTCACTCACCTGCTCTTCAAGGATCAGCTCCTTCTAGTGATTAACGACCCTTTTTATTGGGCAACTTGTCTTGGTTAAATTTGTTAACTTGATTCTTCTGTTGTATCCTTCAGGTTTATTGTTCTTCCCTCTTTAGTCATAAGCATTTATTCCCTTCTTTACTATTAGCTTTTACATATTTGCAGTATATCTCCTCTCAGTCTTTCCTTGACTGATCAGAGCAGAGACCCTTCCACTGTTCCTGGTGGGTTATTTTTTCAAGCTGTGTGACCACTCCTCTCACCTGGACACCCTGTAGTTCAAGAACAAGGCAAGACCAGTCTCAGCACCCAAACCAGAGAGGCCTAAAACCCACCTGGGCTCTGCCAGAGACAAACAGAGGAAGAAGGACTTCATATCTGACAAGAACCACCAAATATGATCTCAACTCACTTTGGTTCACTCTATCCAATGTCCTTCTGCTGTCCTGTGTCAGGGCACAGGCATACCACCATAAAGCCCAGGCAACCTCTGTCCTCATCTCACCTCAGCTACTAGGAAGGGAAGCTTTCTTCCACCACTGGCACCAGCAAAGGTAAAACCCACACTTCCCTAGCCCGTGGCAGTATAAAATAAGAGCCCCCACTCTTGAAAGATAAAGCTCTCCTTCACCAGTAAACTGCCACTACTGCCCAGTTTCTCTCTTCTCCAGCTTTCATGACAACAGTCATTTATCAACTTCCTCAAGCAAAACAGCTTAAGCTGGTCTACTGCTGCTCATCTTAACGAGTCAAAGCCTCTTCATGTCTCTAACAGGATTCTGGATGTGGGAAGGTCAGAGGTAAACAATACACCATGTCAGGCTAGATTAACTTTCATTTTAAGGTATGACACCCTTTTGTTTCTAATTATTAATGCTGCCAGGCACTAAGGAGTTTCATTACACTGCCTACAGCAATGCCAGCACACATTTTTTTTGTGTGCAAGAGAACATCCAATAACATGCACCAAATATTTGCATTATGAAGGAGGATTACCTTGAACTCTCCAATGAAATTCATTTTGTCAGTCATTTTCCAGCTCACCCGGATTTTCTCTGAAGCAGCTTACCTCACTTAGTGTCCTTCACCAATGTTGACACCTTCTTCCCCTTGGGACAGCACACAGTATCAATGTGTAGCCTCAGCAGGTTGGTGCAGCTCTGCCAGCTTCAGAAGAAGATGATGGAGCTATTGTCTTTCTTATTCTGTTCCTTAGCTACTCTGTAGGCCATTACAGCCCATTAACCTGCACCCTGCACCCACTTTAATCTGCAAATGCTTTTCATAAGTGGGTTTACCAATGGCTTTTTAAAGACCCCAGTAAGCACCACCTGGTCCCATTTCATGGGTACTCAGCAGATACACAAAGAAGCAAAATAAGGGACTCTGGCAAACATTGATCAGCTTCAATTAAAAAACAGCTGCAGGGGTTGATGTAGCAGCTTTACACAAAGTCCCTCCAATGATCCTTTTCCCTGAGATAGGTATGAAAGGGAATAAAATTCTGGAGGACTTCGGAAGCTTGTATCTGACTGAGCTTAGAACAGGAATTCAATCATTACTTAGTGTAGCTAAATAACATGGAGAAAGTGTACAACAGCTTTTTCTGGAGAAAATAAAAACCACATAGAAGAAAAAAATATCAAAAGAAATAAGCAGCTACAGACTACCTAGAAGTTTTTCTACCTTTTGCACTACTATAACAGTCACAATAAGAAGCAATGAGACAAAGCCACCAACAAAATTGCAGATACTTATAGTCTAACATAAGCTATTTTCTTTCCCCTCATTCTAGCATAACGAACAGAATATTTAAAAAAAAACCCAACAACAACCACCCTGGCCCCCCCCAAAAAAAAGAAGAAAAAGACCCTAGACCTTAAAGCCCCAGCATTGCCCCCAAGGCTCTTCACAAAGCATGGGCAGGTGGTGGGAGCTTTTCTAAGAAAGTCTCCGCCCCTATTTCCCATCATGCTTTAACCTCATAGCTATATATAAGCCAGCAAATCAGTCATAGTGGTATGTGTTTCTTGCCTTTTCTGGCTGTAGGTAGGTTAATGGTGTGGTTGTTGCTGCTAACCAGCTATCAATATTTCAGATAATTCATACGCAGAACTTCTGCTGCAGGTTTGCACAGGTACATTACAAAGAGAGCACTAAGCTTGCTCTTGTTTTCTGAATTTGGGCCAGAGTCAATGGAGTGCATCCAGCATTACATGGAGTTGAGGAGTATGGCACTAAATTAGCGTGTATTGCAATGTTGTTCACTTGTTCTGAACAATAAGTCTTGTTGTTCAATAATCTGATCTTTGCAAAAGGAGCAGCTTTCTTTAAGTGTTGCATCTGATTAAAGGAATTCTTATAAAAACTGATGTAGTAGTTATGTAGTTAAGACTTTCCTGTTTACATGGAAAATTGCTAAGAGACTAATGCTGTGAGAAGATGAAGACTTTAAAGGGTAGAACCTTGACTTTCAAGTTCTATTAAAGAAAATGAGTCATCTTTGGGAATGGGATTAAAGTAAATTTCTGTTTCTGTAGTAGTCTTACTTTGTGGCACTCCTTTTCCCCTTTTCTCTGGCTGCCTGATGTGTATGTTCTGAGGCAAGCTAGAAGGGGGAGTATGCTCATGCTATCAAGGCATTCCTGTAGAAGCCTCTCTGTTGTAGTGAAGGATGTGAGACCTCCATGGCAAGGCAGCTCTGTGAGCAAACTGGCTGACTTCAACAAGTCTGTCTTGACTTCTGCAAACTCCCCCTAGTTCTGTGCATTGAGCTGATGTCACTAAGAGCTTGAAGACTTGGAGTAGTGATCCCGAAAACATGGTCTCAGATAGCTTGTTCTCATTCTGAACTTACTGGAGTGGAGACGGAAAAAGAAATTTCATGAAGAATCTTAAAAAGGGAGGCTCTGCTTAAAATCTGGTAATCTGCTGGAAGCTTGTGCTATTTTTCTGGTGTTGAATTTAATTAGTACTGGTTTTCTAGATGGTGTACCAAGTACCTGTTCTTATACTGCTTATAACCTTTAAAATATATAGTGCCAGCAGTTTTCTATCTAGGATAAGGTACTCAACAGCACAGTTATAATAGAAAGGAAATCTGACTTATTTTATTGATCCCCTAGGAGAAAGCGAAGCCAAACTCTGGAAAAAAAAAAATAATTCTACAGGCTGTGACCTCTACAATATATGTAGCACTAGAATAGGTGCTTGAAAACATGCATCTGTAGGTGAGCTTCTACAATTCACACCTCATTTAATGCATTAAAAATGACAGCTGACTCTTTAGCATTTTTAAAAACAGGCTGACCTTTGCTGTTGGTAATGTGTAGAGTTTCCATCATCACTGAAGATGGAGGAGGAAGCTCTCATTTCAGCAGTAGGTTTTGTTGGCACTCTCCCCTCTTCCGTGATGAAGAGGAAGAAAAGACATTTGAAAGAGCAAACCAAGGAATGAGTGCCTTGTGATGCTTGGTGTCCCTGGGTTCTCTCCTGGGATGTGTGTAAGGAGAGCCAGTCTTATGAGGAGCAGGGAAGGAGATATCTCTCTGCAGGCCAAGGGCTCCTCTGGGAGTGAGGTTTTCTTTCCAAGCAGAGGAAGATCATAGAATCATTTAGGTTGGAAAAGACCTCTAGGATCATCAAATCCAACCTCCATCCCAACATCTCCCTGACCACTAGACCATGTCCCAAAGTGTCACCAGAGTAGATGCCAGAAACCAGCAACCTGAAAGATTAGGGAGAAATTTCCAGGGAAAAGAGGAAACTATTTCTGAGAAAAGGGAAGGGATAGGAATGAAAAGGGATGGGAATAGAACATGCAGATGATTTCTTAAATGGTCCTTCTTCTGAAGGTTGGGGAGTCAGTTATTCCACTGCATTTAGGAGGAGGGTCAGGGCCAGATGCCCTTGTGAAAGAGCTCTTGCTCAAGATGTAAGTCCATAAGTGATGCAAAACTTGTGTAACATTTCTAAGAAGTTGTTAGAAGAGGTTCTGCTTTTATATCTAGTGGTTTCTATATTTCTGTGAAAGTAGCTCAGGCACAATGAGATGAACTAACGCAGTGCAGTAAAATATTCTGTAAATGGAACATGGGGAAGGCTTGCACAACCTGTACCTGCACTAAGTCCATTTTGCCATCTGTGCAAGCCCACCTTGGAGTAGGGGATTTGTGGGGATTTGGAGTAAATCAGCT
Source organism: Eurystomus gularis (assembly GCA_013400335.1). NCBI lineage: Eukaryota > Metazoa > Chordata > Aves > Coraciiformes > Coraciidae > Eurystomus > Eurystomus gularis. Next base: position 90,622 of record VZZY01007876.1, read on the forward strand.
GAGAAAATGAGAAGATAAGAATTGGAGGAAGGCAATTCTGTGGGTTGTGCCCACACAGAACTACCCTTTAGGAATACGGTGAATGAAAGAAACCTAAAACTAGAATGCTTTGATGAACATCATGTTGAGAATAATTCTGTATATTAAAACCAAGAGTTCTTAAAATGGGGTTTAGCGTGAAACAGGGCTCCTTGGTGGGGAAATTTAACCACTTAGCCAAGAATGACTTCTAGCAGAATATACTCTTAAGGATACCACCTGAGCTTTGAAATGCTCTTACAGAAGGTGTATTCCCCAAACAGGTGAATTGATTTTAAAAAAGCTAATGTAAGTGAAGTTCTTGCGAAAGGGGAAGACCAATGAGGTGTAGCAAACCTCTGTGTGGGGTTGCTGTTGGAAAATGGTATTGGAATTCATGGGTGTGATTTGATAAGTGTTAAAGGAATAACACAAATTATTGTGTGATGTTGTCATTCCACTGACATCTTGCTCATGTTTATGGATCTTGTCTTCTTGAAGTTACCCCTACTTGTAACTTCTGCTTTATGTTGTAAATAGTGATTTACCTTTTTTTTTTTGGCCAGCTAGGCTGATCAGTTGGTAGACAATGGATTTCAGGTTTCAGATTTTAAATACAGAACCAGTTATTTAGAAATTTCTAAGGACCTACCTGTTCTTTTGGAGACTTGTAGCAGATGGCCTTTGTTTTGGAGCAGTCTTGTCAAGCCTAGATTTTCAGTCAAGCCCAGGTTATGCATAGATTTGCTGGTGCTGAAGTTTATACCAGTTCTGAAATGAGCAGGACTCCTTGTAGCATGGAAAGGTTAGAGCCTGTGCTATGCCTGATGGAGGTTTCAGGTGCTGTGGCTGGCTCTGATGGCCATGTTGGGGTGAGGGACTGGTTCTGTGAAACAGGCAGGCAAGGGGTGCTTCGCTAGCTGGATTAAAAATGCCTGGCAAGCTTCCTACATCTCCTGTGGTTTATGGCTCAGCAAGCTCACTGCAGATCATCCACTGCCCCTCAGCAAAGCTGGACACTGAAATTACAGCCCCTGAATCTCCATAAAAAAAGAGCATCTTTATCTCAGGCTCAGTCATCAAATCTCATTTCCCCTCTTGGTGCGGGACCCTTATCTTTATCGAGGTTTTGCAGCCAACATGCAACTGGGTATTTGGTTTTCCTGCTGCACGCTGTGGGTTTTGCCTTTGCTTTCAACCATGTACAGCATTGCCCAGGGAGGTGTTTGTGTTTCCACGTTTTGACTTCACCAGCTTTCAGTTCAAACAATTTCTGGTGAAAACAAAACCAAGCCTGCAGTGAAAGAGCGCAAGGAATTAGTAAAGCTATTTTCTTGGAATAGACAAGCTCTGAGGGCAAATCACACGTAGGATTGTGGTGGCATGTGCAAAAGACATGTTATCATTTTCTCAGAGGCTTCATCACTGGGTATAGGGTTGCTTGGTGTGTTATTCACAGAGAAAATGCCAACTGGCGATGAGTTATGTTATACTTGTCCCTGAAACTGTACTCCAGAATGAATCAATTCTGAGCTGCAAGGTGAACTAAAAGCATATAATATTTATATGGTGTCAGGTTTATGCCCTTGAAAGTGCAGATCCCAGCACTGTGGACTGGTGGGCTCCACAGATTTCAGTGAAGATATATTGATGCAGCCCAACTGAGAATAGGCAGCTTCATTGGCTACCAGAGAAAACGCGTGTTCCCTGGTGAAGTAAGTGCTATTTATCTTTCTCAAGTTACAATCAAATATAGAGGCAACTGCCAAGGGAAAATAAGCGGCTTTCATTTTTTTTCTAGCCCATCTTAGATTTTGCTAATAAAATACAGTTTAAGTATGGTCTTGTGTGGCTGTTAGGAAGTCTATTTATTTTTCTGATAAATGATTTAGTACTTTTTCATGAGCCCATATTGCACATGGTGCTATAAATTTCAGCTCCTCTTTTCAGCATGTTTGACCACCATCCTGATTATATATAATGGCAGAATTTGGCATAACATTGCTGAAAAAAGGTCTCTGTAGATAATTTTTGGATTTTTTTCCCCAAATAACCTGACAACATAGCCTGACAGTCTTTACAAACTATATAGATCAAGCTTTACCATAATTTTCAAAAGTTGGGTAGGTTTCTGGGGCTGCTTTTCAATGGAAATCAATAGAAATAATTCTGTTACTAGAAGTGAAATAGATGTACAAGTTTGTGCATGACTGGGGATCTTAGATTTTATTTTTGAGGTGTCACTAACACCTGGGGTTGAGTGCCCACAAAGAAACCACAGTGGGTCCTACTGGCCTTAAATCCTGTCCCCCTCACCTGTGGTTGCCTTCATTTTTTGTGGTGGAAATCTCTGCTTTGTACTTAAGATTTTATTCCCAACTGTAGCACTGCTGAACAAGTACTTGGGTGGCTGAAATCCTGGTGGGATCCAGAGAGCTGGTGTGTTCCTACTTGTTCCACCTGAAGATTTCATCTAGACACATGAGCTTAGAGCATCCCCATCGCTTATTTGTTTAGGGACCTTTTGTGGGAGGTGGGAAATAAGGGCTTTATGCCCTGCCTCAAGCAGAGAGAGCTTTTATTCCTGCATCACCCATGTGCTAATTAACAGGTCAAGAAGACAAATCTGCTGCTGGTTCTGGAAGCCCAACCATGCTTCTGCACCTGAATCTGGGATTTGGTTCACAGCCATGGATGAGGGGGCAGGCAGGAGTCCAGCTGTTTGAAGGGTGCTTAATCTGTGCTCCTCAGCCTGCTGTTTAGCTAGCAAAGTCAAATCTATGTCAGAACTCCTGTTTGCAATGTGCTTTTAGGCATTTAATTTTTCCCATCTATTTTAGGAGTTGTCAGTGCACTCTTGCATGCCTAGCCCCTGAAGCCTATGCGTAACTACCTCTTCTTTGGTAAATCTAAATAGATGTGTTATCTGATGAAGTGCTTTCTGTGATTTAGAAGCAGCAGTGGGACTAAGCGCAGAGATCAATCAATATTGATCACCACAGTTTTTCCTGGGCTTAAGAAAGGCGTGCAGTAACAAGGGACTGCAGAGTTTCAGTGGTTCTGAAGCATGCCTGCCTTTTCCCTGTGAAAAATCAAAGTGAGAATAATTAATGCTGTTGGCGTGAACATTAATTCTGGACCAGTGATGATATGGCCATTAAAAGGAGGATGTAGCTTTTCCCATAATGGATTGCACTAAGTGTGTGTATGTATATTTGGCTGTAGTTGAGTTTGATGAATTATCTGTCTTGGTTCTGCCACTGATATTTTTTGTAAAGCTCATTAAACACGAGGTGGTGGCAAAGACACTGGTGTGGTGTGCTGGGTTCGGACTGCCGTTCATGGCCCACTCACAACACGTATTCATGCGCCAATATGTGTTTTTTTTCTCCAGCTGTGCAGAAGGAGCAATTGCAGCTCCTAAGTACGGCATGTAATAAAGAGCTGTATTAAAAAGGCAAGAAATACTGCAGCTTCAGTCTTCCTGGGGAAAACAGCACTTGATGGTTCCTGCAGTGCTTGGCATTGAAGGGGGGGAGTTAGACCAGGAATGCTTTTTCTGTATTTTCACTTTGCTTCTGTTTGTCCTTGAAGTTTGTAACATCCCAGCCTCTCACTTCGTTGAACTGGGGGTTAGTTGTGCATTCTGTCACCACTGGCCTGGAATGAACTCGTCTTTTCTGCTCAGTTCTGTGCAAGGTCCGGCTGCAGAGGCAGGTACAGATTTAATGCAAATGATCAGCTGAGCTCTGAGGGCTTTTTGCATAAAAAAAGCTAGGAGCAGAATGGGTTACCACATCATGATGACAATCACCCTCTTCTCCATGTCTCCTTTTCGGAACAATGAAAGCTCATTTGTGTCTTTAAGAATAAAAACCTCCATAGACTACAGCCTCATCTACATGCCAGCTTGTACGGCTGCAGTAGCCTGAACAATTCTTTTATTCCAGAGACTTAATCTAAACCTCTTCTGATTTGTTGTGACTGCCCTGAAAAAAGCCCCCTTTGAGTGGGTATAAGTTGCCCCTATTGCCTCTTTAAACCACTAAGCCTTGTACCTGCAGCTGCCCAGGCAAAGCCTCTGGGATGCTGAATAAATGCAATAACAGACGCTCCGTCTCTGCAGCCTCTGCTGGACTCTCCCCAGCAGTTTCTTGTCTCTCTTGAACTGGGGAGCCCACAACTGGACATAATACTCCAGCTGTGGCCTCACTAGGGCAGAGTAGAGGGGAAGGAGAACCTCCCTTGACCTGCCGATCACACTCTTCTTAATGCACTCCAGGAGAGCATTGGCACATTGGTGGCTCATGGTGAACTTGTCCACCAGCACTCCCAGGTCCTTCTCTGCAGGGTTGCTTTTCAGGAGGTCAGCCCATCACCTGTACTGGTATAGGTGGTCATTCCTCCCCAGCTCAGGACTCTACACTTGCCTTTGAACTTCATTAGGTTTTTTGTCCCTGGCCAATGCTAATATTCAAAAATGAAAAAGCAGATTTTTACTTGGAGCTCAAAGCAGCTCACTGATAGAGAAACTGAGGCAGAGATTTCCTTCTCCGGACACACTATGGCCACTGATCAGTAGTTATGTCTTTTTATTTTTGTACAATAAATCATATTTTCTATGTATCTAGATCAGCTGAGCTCATGGTATTCTATAGATATCTCCCAAATGGTTAAAAAAAGGAAAGCTGACACATACTATCTAACCTGCCTCAAAAGCTTGTCTCAAACTTTTTCATCTGTTAAAGATTAAGTCAGTGGAGTTGAGTGCTGTCCATCCACAATACTGATAGTTCCGAAATGATAAACCTTGTTGCTGATATGAAAAATAATCTCATCAGGTTCACCTTTACTTCCACATTTTCCCGAAGTAATGTATTTGGAGACAAAATACTGACACACAAAATTGCTGAGACTTTCTGATATGTGTTTGAATTAATTCCAAAATTTTAAGTTGGGATTTATTTACCTTTTTAAAGTTGCTTTATCAAAATGCTTGTCTCCAGCTATCTAGTGATTGCTCAGCTTGTATTTGAAGCCTCTTACTAGCTTGATATTATCAAATTTATTTAATGATTCTTTGTTTGCATATCAAAGACAAAGACTGCATTGCTTGCTTACAAAGCTAGATCTAATCTTGAATCTTGTGTTAATTCTTTGATCTTGGTACTTCCAGTGCAGTGTAAAACAACAAACCGCAGCCTTTTCATTAAGATACGCGAGCGATACCATTTCCTGAGAAAATAAGATTTTATTGCTTGATCTTCTGAAAGGGTTGGTGAACGTGCCATCTATTAGCGTAGTACCTATAAAGGTCAGCAGAGCTACAAGGCTGTTTATGAAAGAGCACATTCAACACTTGAGAAAACAAACTGCGAAGCAAAGCTACCTCTGTGCACAACCCCAGCGTTCGCATCTCTAATGGGGATGAATGTGATGTGGGGCTGTGGCCACCCACGGCAGCACCTTGCAGAGAGCCTGGGGATGGGGGCACAGGTAAAAGGAAGGGTGTGTGAAGCATTTCTTATCCCACTGGTTACATATAAAAGTGGTTAAACATGCTGAAGAGCCTCAAATCTAATTTGTTGCAGTACAGTGTTTAAGTGTCAGGGTTTAAATAAATCCTCTTGCTTTGGTCCTCCTGAGGAGAAGATATACACAAGGAGGGAAAAGAAAGAGTAAAAGCAATGCAGGCATGCAATCCAAGTCATGCCTCACAGCACAAAGCTTGTAGACAAGATCTTTTCTCCCATCCTTAACTCAGGACTTTAACAGGTATTGGATTTTTTCCAACCATTAACCGAACTATGCGCAGTCATTGATAACACCATTTTGAGGGAAGAAGTCTATAAATGCTCTCAGCATCTGAAGAAAGGCCTGTGATTACCCTGGAGCAGCCATAACTCCTTCGGCAATATTTGTACCACCAACTGAAGCTGCAAATCCTCAATCTGCACTGCTGTGCTAGTCCAGTGCTTCATGGTACCTAAACTGGTGATTAATGGTGTCTGTGGGGATCTGCAATACAGTACAAAGGAAGCACATCTTCAATTGCTGTTATCCTGTGCTCCCCTGGGAGAGCAGCAGGGCAGGATGGCCAGGAGGAGCTTTTAAGAAGGATTTCTTTGAAGTCTTCTGTGAATGGCTGTAGACAAAGGGCAGGATATGCCAGTTAGCTGTGGGCTGGAGGATGGGGTGGGAGACTGGGAGGGAGCTGATGTCTGCAATTAAAGACTGAAAGTTTCTTACTGATGGTTGAAAATCCTATGTAAATGTGATTACATTTTATTTTGCTGCAATAATGGTAGTGGATGGAGCCTGGAAGAGCAATAAACTCCTTGTCACTTGGGAGCCAGGCAGGGATGGGGCCAGCCGTGATGCATCTGGCTAATGGCAGTAAATGTGGGTGGTGGCCTTCCCCAGCAGCTGCCTGAAGACTTGGTATTCCCTTTGCTGCCCTTTGGGCCTGATATTTTTAGGGATGATAGACCTTCCATGGAAAATGGAGACCAACTGCATACACAGCCCAGACTCCTTGCCCAGACCTTGTCAAGTTATTAGGAAGCCTTTCTTCTGGAAGGCTGGGAAAAGCCAGCAATGGATCTGAATGATGAAGCCCTGATCTCTGAGAGCCAGATTCATGCTTGGTTCTTGTCAGAGTCTGAAGTTCACATTCAGTTCTCTTGCTGTGCCATAGCTCAGCCAAAATTCTCCTCCCAAAACCTTCAAAAAGAGAAGTTTGAATTTCAGGCCCAAGCTGTATCTCTTCTAGCTATGCTGCAATTGTCCTCTCTTTTTGTCAGACTACTGAGTTCTGCTCCTGCAAAAAGCCTTTTTTTGACATAAAGCTAGTATTTCATAAGCTTAAAGTGCATTTGGCAAGCATAAGGATGCTGCATTCATTGTTATTCTGAAGAGGTGGCAGATGAGAGAAGATGGCTGCATTAACAAGCAGAGCTGGACAGCTTGCCATTCGTAGCTTGCTTAAACTAATCAATGATACGGGATTATGGGCAAGACTTGCCAAAAGGCTGAGGATTTTATTGGAACATTCCTGAATTATATTAAAGTGAGACCTATAACAATACTCCTGATAAAATTTAACCTATCTTAACTACAGAGCTGTGATGCAGTTTGTCACAAAAATCTACTGGATGCCTAGGAGATGCTTTCTGTAACCTGGGTCATGCTTGAGTCCCTGATGTCCACCAACATGGCTATGTCTATAGGCTCCAGTCACATGAACAGCGAATTTTCTTGTGTACTGCTCAGTTAATGTGATGTTATTTGTAAATGTCTCGGAACACATCGCTCTGGGTACTGAAAATCCAGCTTTTCTTTTTTTTTTTTTTCCACCAGTCATCTTGGACAAACATGAAAGCATTCCTGTGTTTCATTGATCAAAACGCAGCAAGGATGTGACTAGAAAGGGTGGCTGTGGTCTGTTTATTGTCAGGATGTTGCTTCTGATGGTAAGGTGTGTGAGATGCTAATGAGAGGGGTGGAAGAAGGGGAGTCATAGATAAAAAGGGAAGGTTACTTGCATCTCCATCATGTTCTGCCAGCTTTATTTTCCATCAGTTCTGTTAAGTGCTCATCCCAGAATTAGGAAAATTGTACCATGGCTAATCAAAGAAAAGGAAAGGGGGATATGTAGGCTGAGCAATCTCCCAGGATTGTGTTGGAGGCCAATGTCAGACAGAGCAGCCAAGTCCAGAACTCCTAAGGACCATCCTGGAATATTTTTAGCGTTTGTTTTTCTGTTTTATCGTGTTGTGGCTGTTTTGGTTTGGGGGTGGTTTTTTCTTTTTAATCATCACCAGAGTAGAAAGGAGAGGTCTAGTAAATCATTTGAATGCTTCCTGAGAGCTCTGTAAGAGCAGCTACAGCACATCACGTGCAATCTTGGCCACACTTGGTGCAGAGGAACCTTCTACCCTAAATGGCTGCTGATTGTCCCATCTCCTGGTCTGGCTGGAGAATCTGATGTCACCTGGCAACGATGGCGAACATGGTCTTGTAGCTGGGTTGCTCAGAGGTGGCCAAGCATTGATGTTGTACAGCAAGAGAGCTGTGAGCAGTTTCAGAAATGAAATTTTTGTGTCCTTTTTTCCTATTTTAAAATATAATTCACTTGGGAACAAATCCATTCTCATGAAGCCAGTTTAGAGCTGAGATTGCCTCTAATATTTCTTCCTCCAGTGGGATTTGAAGTTTTTTGAGTATATTAAAAAGATAAGATTTTTCTTTTTAGAGAAGGAAGCTCTTTTCCTGTTGTCTTTTTGCACCAAAATCCTTCTAAAATGATTGAAATGCCTCCCTCAGAGTGCTATTCCATCTTGGCTTCTCTTTTCTGCCTCCTGCTTATTTATGGAAGCAGCTTTGTTTCCTCAATAAACAAGAGCTACATTTTTTCTTGATTTCATCAGGCTAACAGCATGAGCTGTTCAGGACCAGGTCTGATTTGCTGCAGACTCTACCAGGAGCAGTAATCATGTCAAAGGGATGGGGTGTAGATCTAACTGTAATGGGGGCACAGACCTCTGTGAAGAGGGTTGCTATCAAATATAAGTAATTGTTGAGATATGATAAACTATCTGGGATTAAAAAGAGATGACAGGAAAGATTTTTGACAGATACAGGTGTTTTTTGTTTTTTTTTCTTTCTCCCTGAATCTGGCTCTGACTCTGACAGCAATGTACTTCAAACTCAGAAGCATAGCAAACCTGAAAGCCATTGGGATAACTCCTTCTGGCTTTATAACAATCAAAATTTAACGCAAAAGTGAATAACCAAGTATTTTCCTTAAGCAATTTGCCCTTTCCTCATCAATGTCTGTGCTGGAGAAGGTGCTGTGGCCCAAAGCTAAGAATCCCCTGTGGAAAAATGTTGGTCCCATTTGCAAGGACAGTATCAAACTCCTTAGTCTCAAATCATGCGTTTACCAAAAGTTCTAATAATATCGTTGTGCCAAAAGGTTTTGCTGTGTATGTTCTCAGTGCTGATGACGTGCAAGCTTTTGACTCCTGATCTGTAGAGAATTAACCAACTGTAGCTGTCAGGAGAGCCCTGATGTCCAGATGCAGATGACCTCTAGTCTCTTTCCCTGGAATTTACCTATGGCTCATTCCCATTTGAAACCTAGACCCAGCAGAAAACACTTAGTCTGTGGGGAAAATTTTAGGCCACCAGAATTTGAGCCTTTTTTGCTACATTTAATCTCCCAGTGCCTACAGTTATAGATTTTCAAAAAGGTCCAAGAAGGGAGCACAACCAAGCAACCTGCACCACTCTGGGATCTATCTTGTTGCCCAAGTGGGAATTTTTGGAGGCACCCAGCAGAAAGCCCCATCTTCGCACTGGAGAATCCAGGGAGCAACTATTTCCAAGTGCACACACTGCAAACTGATGTGAAAATGCTGACTTTAAAATGTGGGAGATTATATGCTAATACTGTCTGTTTTTTGCAAGCTTGCTTGTACAGTTTATTTCACTCTGCTAAAGCAGTTCTATAAATGAGCAAAGATGTTGCATGCGTGCAAACTCTTTCACTCATGTTTTTGGAGGGTGAGAGTGGTTGCAAGGCAGGGTGGGCTGGGAGAGGTGGCTGGAGGGTGCCTGCAGCCCATCCAGGTGAGATGTGCTGGTGTTCAGTGCCCTTTGAATTACTCCATGAATGGCACAAGGTTGAGAAACCTCAAACCGAAAATTTTTTATACAATCTAACAGAATTTTTCCCCAGTCCTTTCTGACAATGATATTTCACATCAGCTTGGCTGTTGGCAACCTTCCCAAGATACGGAGCCAGATCAGCAGAACCGCATTTACCTCGGTGGAATGGTGCCAGGTGATGCAGCTGAGGACTTGGCTCTTTATATGAGCAGTAGCTATCATGCTTATCTAAGCTTATCTGCAAACTTTGCCTGAAGATTTTGTGAGAATTAGTTTTCTCGCATGATTCAGATATTTCTTGTTCCAGGATGGGCTGGAAATACCCCATAGCAGATTTTCTGGTGGCGCAAGTTATGCTTGCATTCCAGGTCTGGCCTGACCTTGAAATAGCCGGGCATATGTGGAGAAGAGGAGGAACTGAAAAGCTTAATGCAAAATTCAGTCTCCTAATGGCTTTGTTCATAGAATCATAGAATGATTTTGGTGGGAAGGGACCTTTAAAGGTCATCTAGTCCAACCCCCCGAAGTGAGCAGGGACATCTGCAATTAGACCAGGTTGCTCAGAGCCCCATCCAACCTGACCTGGAATGGTTTCAGGGATGGGGCATCAACCACCTCTCTGGGCAACATCAACTAGGTTGAGCATCAGCATTAGCAGCAGCAAAATCTGCATTTTCAGAGGAAGAGAGCTCATTTCTCTGTCTTGCTCCCCTAATCTTTCATGTGATATTAACTCCTGAACTCTGCCGCTCTGGTTTGTATCCCACTGCTACCACAGATATTTACACTGTCCTGAGTTTGCAGAGCTTGCCCTTGTTTTCCACCCCATGTAATGCTCTCCTGTGCTGAGTGATATCCCACGTGGACACCTTTGTTAGCTTTGCTAATTACCGCTGTACTATTTAAAATCAGTTTATTCTTTTTTGACCCGTCAGGACAGGCGTTTATCCTTAGGGCTGTCTAATTTCTATTGTGGGTTACAAGATTGCAGTGCTATAGGTTCTGCTTGGCTGTGCCTGGGAATGCTCTGAGGAATTCTGTAATTGCAAGTTAAAAACCAGCAACATTTGATCCCAGACTTTAATGCGCGTCCCATAAGACACGTGAGGAGTGCTGCAAGCAATTGCTCCTGAAATAGTCATTTCTTGGGGATTTGGAAAGCAGTGCTTGCTGTGGGAAGAGTTTCCTTGTACAGATGTAATGTAATGCACGTGTAGATTTGGGTCTGCTTATGTTTAACTATATATTAGCCAATAATACAAAGCACATGCACTCAACATACAGTTACGGTTAAGTGCTAAATCCCACAGCCATCCAATGTGGAAGGCCTGGTTTGCTTTCTATGCAAATTACTGTTTTATAAGATTTACGGCTAAAACTTTTTTTTAACCTGTACTAGCACAAAGCTCAGCTGTTCCAGGGGAATTTTGTTTTTTCAACGCTCAGATATTTTATAGGCCTTTACTTATGGACCAGCTTCTTGTGGCTTTGTATGGGTTGTAATTACTCCTCTGCATAAGACTTGTAGCATGTAAATGGGACATTCTGATTTGATAAGATAAAAAACTATAGTCTTTTCATGTAGCATTTACTATTAGATATCAAAACATTTTATTAAAGTTACTTTTACTTTCAGTATAGAGAAATAAACCAGACAGTTTAATTTTTAAGCAAAAACCATTACCAGGTCAGGGGCAGAATCCGAAACTAATGCAAGTTTTCCTATGTTCCAATCACTGGTATGTTTGCCAAAACTGTACAATATTCAAACTATTTCAGTTAATGAAACAAAGCAATAACTAATCAACTATCAGTGAGCCCTAGAGTTGCCCTGGGACTTCAGGGAGAGAAGAATTGGGCCGTTATTGTGAATTCACCACAGCAGCTTCTTCAAAACCAGATGCTGTCGTTGAATACCTAGCTGAAGTCTGATGTCCTATCCTTACCACCAAAGCACAACACATATATAACAGAAGCCATCAAACACCGTTTGCAACTAGTCCCTCAAATAGTTTTGCTTCTAACTACTGAATTTTTCCACATTTTAAAATTGGTGTATTAATAACTGTTCTCCAGTTCTTCAGGCAGGCTTTGTGGGTGATCAAATGGCTGAAATCCCTTTTTCGTTACCACCCAGTTATGTTGTTCTGCTGGATCTAATCTGATTTGGGTTTTCTTGGGTGTCTCCTTTCTCTGCCATCCCAGAGTTGAGGTGGGTGGTGGAGCGGTGACCACCTGGGCAAGCCTTTCCTGGGGTGATGGGGATGCTCTGATGCTGTGCAGGCAGGAAAAGTCAACAAAGCCAGGCCTGCTCTCACTTGGCACCTTACATTTGCCAGCATCATCCCTCTGCTTCAGCTTTTATGGACCGTGAGCCAAGAAATACTGTGATCAGGCTTCCATTGCAATCTGGCAGTCTGGCAGGGAATGTCTAATGGATTCTATCCTCGTATCTGATCAGAAAAGCACATTACCCCGTGTGTTATATATGGCATGCAAGGGTTGTGCCTGAGAGAGCATATGCTCGAAGAAATGTATGAGCATCTCCTCCTCAGTTAAAAGGCATGTTTTCCATTCCTGTCATCAGGAAGTTTTCTTTACATTGTATGCAGCAACTCTTAGCTCATAATTACAGGCAAGGAGATATTTAAGGCAGTCCAGCCCAGTTTTTGTTACCTAAAATAACTTCAAAGTGGGCATTTACCCCCTCAAAATGGGTGTGATTTTTCTTACAAGGGTAGCTCTGAAGAACTCCACTGAAACATGTCCTACAGCAGTGCAAAGCTGCTGTAATCGAAGAATAAACTCTCCACAGCCCTCCCCAGTGCCACCTTCCATGGATGCTGCTGAGAAAGGTCTCAAGACTGCTCTTTGCTCAAAACCTTCCTTTAAAAGAAGACTTTTTATGGCAACTTCATGCAACTGCAGTTGTGAAAGGACAGCAAAATCTGAACTTGGTCACGGTTATTGCGACAAAGCATTTGTTTCCACCACACCCATCATTGATTTTTTTTCTTTTTTTTTTTTAAAGAAGAAATCCACTCCCTGGGTAATTCCAACCACATGCAAGATTTTCCCACAATCATTTCTGCAAACATCCCTTGAAACATCCACAAATAAGTTTCATACCCACTTCTGAATGGAGCCTTAAATCTTACAAAATGCTACTTCCATTTGCTTTAATGCTTGGAATTTTATTTATGGCTAGAGCCATAATATGCGTGCTTGGCCTGAAAATCATGCCATATTCTTTCCCTATGCTGCCTTTCAGAGACCAACATGGGAGTGAAGAAAGGAGAAGCAGCTTCTTCATACTGCCGTCCTGCTCTTCCTAAATCCCTCAGGACTCCCCACCACAACAATGCGGTGATTGGCTATTCTACAAGTCCTTATCTTCCACAAATCCACAAAAAAATTCCCATAAGCTGTGAAGTCTTCCCACAGGCAATGAATTGTGACTGCTAAGAAAGTTAGTTTAGATGGAAGGAAGAAATCCATGGGGGGAAGGATCAGTGGCAGATTTCTGGGGCTGGGAGAAGTTCTCATGAAGCAGAGGACCTGCTCATGAGCTTCACAGCTGATGGTCATAGTTTTTCCTGAGTTGTACCTTGCTTCATCTCAAGCTTCCCAAGTAAAGATTTTGCAGCACTCTACTGCTCTTCTGGCTCACCACCAACTCCCAAAGAAAAATGAGAAAGCTGCCTTTCCTCTTTAGGCTTTCACACCTTGCTGCAACATAGGCAAGGAGGACAAATTGGCCATTTCATGCTGCGATGCACTACAAAGACTGCTCAGCTGGGTGTTCAGGTGTGCCGAAATGACTTGGCATGCACCTCTAGCCTATTATCAGCCATGCTGTGTGCGTCCTGTATGTTCTCCGTGCTGCTGCAGTGGTGAAAATAATCATATGGAGTAGATAGAGGAATGGCAAGTTCCCTGAGGTGTCCTGTGAGTGCTGGAGGACGTGATATTAAAAAAAACCCCACCAACAAATAATTCCTGCCTTTCTGCTGTGCAGTGACTTGAGGCTGCTGTTCAGTAGAGGGCTATTTTTTCCCCCTAATAAACACTTTACACTTCCCTTTGGTATGGTCGTAGATAGAAAAAAAACCCAAAACTTTAGGTATTATTTTAGTTTAATCAGTTGCAAAGGAGGGCATTAAAATAAAGAATTACTTCTCTTCTTAACTCATTTATGGCACATGACATGAAATTGGAAAGGGAATAAAGAAACAATTAATCGTAAAATATTTTGCAGTGACACTTGGAATTCTGGAGGGTTAAATAGGCTGGGACCTGATGGATGTTTCTTTCCTTAGCCAGCAGAAAAGCACCAGAAGGGAAAACCAAACTCTTGGAAACTTCACTTTCATAACAGGTTAGTCTGGCTACCATATGAACCATTCTGCTTAAAACCAAGCTTTGAGATGACATAAGCTAATGTGACACTGGATCTGGCTTTAAGAATGCACAATTTTAAAAATAATTTTTCTACTCAATGAAAGATTTATGACTCAAGATGCCATGTTCCAACAAAAACCAAAAGCCAGATCTTGCACAACTCTTGTTGTTTTGCAAGAACTGACCTTATAGATGATATGGTCAGAAGATAAAGATGTAGTGAGGAAAGGAAGCTGGTAGGGTATTTTTTATCCCTGTAAATTTTCATGTGAATAGTCCCAGTGAACAATTAAAACGGTATGATTGGCAAGAGTGAGACTGTTATTCAGGATCGGGACCTTGTCTCGACCTTTTGATCCTACAAACAGGGAAGTGGTGGTCTTGCTGGTGTGGCTTGTTTGCCCGCTTTGTTCTAGCTGTCATAAGATTGGTCTTGACAAAGAATGTCTCAGATTGGGATTACGTTATAAGTAGTTGAAGGAGTCTGAGCAGCCAGATAGTCAATGAACTGTGTAAATGCCAGTACTAAAATTAAATGGTTAATTAAGTTTACTTTCCCTGGGCTGCTCCTTCTGCATTCTCCCAGTGAGCTGTTATAGGACAGACAACTCCTGTACCAGGAATGATGTGGGTCTTCTAGGAATGAAACACATGCAGTGGACTACCATGAAAACTGGGAGTCTTTCCATGCCATTTAACAGGTTTAGCTCATCGCTTTTATGAGCACTCTGAAAGCGTTGTTGTCAACCACTTCTGCAGAGGCCTCTCTTTGGGATCAGCATTGGTTGAGCCAAGCATCTGATGAGGAACAACCTCTCATCCCATGTGTCTTACACGTGGGTGGTGATGTACCCTTGGAAAGAATTATAGCATAGGCACCTGGCCAGAACAGTTTTTCTCAGGTGATTTTATACCTCCTGAGAGGCATGTGCTGGGGAAGTCTGATTTATTGCAAAAGGAGTTGGCACCATGTACCAAACAGCCAACGTTGTGTTAAAACAATTCTCACAGCTAGCCTCTCTTAGGCAGTGTTTCTGTTTGCTGACAGCTCGGGGTAATTCAGATGAAAAATTATCGTGAATTTTTACATGATGAAATCTCCCCACGATCTGGCACAACCTAGGAATAGCTCCGCAATATTGAAGTGACCTGAAAGCAGGACCAGCGCTGTCAGGAGAAGTAATTTATCACAAATCATTGTAGACTTAGAGGTGAAATAAACCTGCAGCTGTAAGACTTCAGTTCTGGGATCCTAGCCTGTGACCCTTATGCAAAACTTGCCAAGGGCTGCTTGGCATCAGACCTCATCCAAAAGCTATCTCTGGAACTGGTGCCCTTGGAGACAGAGGCAGCCCTGACCCTAAAGGGGTGATGGTGAGGGGATCACAGACCTTGAAGCTGTGATGCTAGTCCCGCTAGTTCATTTGAGGCCCACTGGGCACAGCCTTTGAAGGTTTTTTGTCCGTTTTGGAATTTAGATTTTGGGTAGTGGAGCCCCTCATCTGGCCAGTAACAATGTAAGTGTTATCTTTCCCTTCCCTCACCTCCTCCATGGTACTTTCAATGTGTTTGGGCAGGAACACATCTCATTGAAAGAACAGCAAGCCCTGTCCTGGTTCTTCTTGTGCTTTTCTGTCCTCAGCTGCGTTTTGTGGGCTCTCTGGCACATCATGGTCCCTACACTCTTTCCATTCACTTTGATAATCCACATATCCCTGCTTTCTGTCTGGCTAACTCACATGCTTGCTCTCACTTGCTTTTCCTTCCTCACTGCTTCGTAGCCTCCATTGCTAAATGTGCCCAAACCCCTTCTTCCCCAGCAGTCAGGTTGCTCAGGGATTTACTGCCTTGGTTATCATTTCTCTCCTCTCCAAGACTGGCTTTTTGAAACGGCCTTTTGTATCAAGCTTATGGAGAAAGAATCCATCATTGCTTCAGGATGACCAAGAGCATTAAGGTCCATTTGGACACATTCAGATCTAGATTTTGATGATACCTTAGCCTAGGAGTGCTGAAGCTTTAGACTTTGCTGTGGTTCACTACAAAGGTAGGAGCACCATGTCTACTTCGGCCTGAAGGACAGAGTATGCTGCGGGTAAATTAGGATTTGGGGGATTTGCTTCAGAACTGGCCTGAATGTCTGGGCTTCAGTTGCTCAGGCTGCAAGATGAACAGAGCTGAGCCCATCTGCCAGCTTCCCACAGCCCTGGGGTGTCTTTACTGTGCACAATGCTCTCCAGCAGCACAAACCCATTCATAGCACGTCTTCAGATCCCTTCCAGGAGCTATACATATTCTTACAGTTCTCTGAAAAGACACATCATCTCCTTTCCTATGGCTGCTATGGATGGCTCCTTCAGGTTTATTTTCAGGCACTATCACTGCACGTTGACCTGCTGGTTCCCATTCCAGAAAAGACAAGCTATAATTGCTCCAGCTTCTTCTAAAATCCTGTATCTCAAAAGGCTGAGCCACAACTTCTCCAGTCGCTGCAGCCTTGAGTTCCCCATAGCTATCACATATGCAAAATGCATTTCCTCCTGCCAGAGGCTTGAAATATCCTGTGCACCTGTTATAATATGTGCATCTTTCATGGTGCTTCATGTAAGATCAGGGCCTTTCTACCCTGTGGTAACATTTTGCCTGAATTAGGAAGCTTAGTTCTCAGCTTTTTGTTACACAATGTTAAGCTGATGATGTTTCATGCTTTGAAAAACCTCTTTGAAGAAGCTAAGATGAAGTCTATTATTAGGTGTTATTTGAAAAGTATTTAAATGATCTCAGCTTCATTTTCTCCTAGACTATTTGGATGAGAATATCTGGCATCAGGCTTTTGTGCTGAAATCTGAAATACTCAAGGACCTGTCTGGAGAAGTGATGACTATCTGTGGGCAGGGCCATTTCCAGACAGTGCTTCGCCTGTTTTTAGGTGGGGTTGTCAAAAAAAGTATAATTGCAGACTACAAACCCCTTTGGTAGCCTTGTTTCCCTGTATAATATTTCTGCTTTACTGCCCTTTCTTCCCTAATAAATTTTTAACTATTTTCTGGTATGACATTTGCCTGAGCACCAACCCATAGTTTATGGCCCACCTGAGTTGCATTGATCTCTATTGAAGGAGTTGATTTATCTCTATCAGCTTTTGTGGACATGCTTTCAGTGTACAATTCCCTTCTTATCCTTTTGTGCTGCCTTTGTGAGCATTCTCTTTCACTTCTGCTAATTTGGTTGGAAATACTTGGAAAAATGATTGTATTTCTTGCAGTAGTTGCAGTTCTCTTCCTCCGTCACTTGCAGCAATTTCTGTGGAATTGGTGTTGAATTTTTAATGTAGGTTGCCATGTTTGTTCCCAGCTTTCTTTCCTGCCTGGATTGATTTCAGATCCAGTGGTTGGATTAGCACTGACTTCTTTGCAAATGATGTTTCCATTAGAGCTCCAGCTACTGGACTCTGCCAAAGTGCCTACACTGGTCTGATCTAATCTGCTCTTACCACCATGGGCCCTGAGAGATGTTTGTTTCAGCTTTTGCCTAAATGCCCTCGAAACACACCATCAGGAAGCCTCTGAAGTTAGAGGTAAATGTTTGCTGTTCAGCCTGTGTCAGAGAGAAGGGAATCATAGAATGGTTTGGGTTGGAAGGGACCTTTAAAGCTCATCTAGTCCAACACCCCTGCAGTGAGCAGGGACATCTGCAACTAGAGGAGGTTGCTCAGAGCCCCATCCAACCTGACCTGGGATGTTTCCAGGAATGGGAAGATCCTCCCACATGTTAAGAAACCTTAGTGTCAGCACCAAGCATCCTTCACACATTGAAAGCACAGAAGAACGTGAAGGAAGCTAAAGAGTGGGAAACCCTACTTGTAACTATTTTAAGTGTTTAATAGTAAGGATATGTGCCTGGAAAAATGAATGAATTCCTCACTTCTTGGCTTTCCAGGTTTCTTGCATCTCAAAAAGAGCATAAATGACATCTAAGCGCCACTTTTGTTTGCTGGAGAGTTTTGTTTCATTTACAACATTTTATGCAAAGCCAGCCCATTGCTCAATGCTGACTCTGGTTTTCAAGAACATGCAGGATAAATCCTACTCCCTGTAGCCTCTGGGGTAAATTAAGAGCCTTGCTGACTCCAAGAGGGTTTGGTTGTGTCTGGCTGAATTCTGCCGTCCGGGTCTCTTCCTAAACTAGGAAATGGCACTACATTTTAAGAAAGACAACAATAAACTGTCAGAGTCAATAACCTGTCAGTGGGCTGACAAATGCTGGCTTAGGATTAGCTTGTTGTGTTCAAACAGCCCAAACTCACACGTCCTGCTGGGTCTCAAACCAGGCAGTCAAAGCTTTCTGCTTAAATTGCTGCTTGTGGCTGAACAGCCAGGCCAAACTGCCTGGGCGTATCGCAAGACCTAATCTGTTATCTTCTTGAGTGGCTGAGTCTTGTAATCAATTTTCTGTGTTTTAACTTGTCTTTCATTTCACATCTCACAAAGAAAGTACTCCATATGTTTCATTTAAGAAAGAGCACTTTTCTGACTAAATTTTCTATTTGGAGTCAGCTGGAAGTTACCATTCATTCCCCTGCTGAAATTAATAGAACTGTTTTCATGGAGAAGCTGTAGTGTGCAGGAGCTCTCACTCTAACACATCCCAGTTTTCATGTGCTTGGTTTGAAAAATCTGTACTTAAAGCCATGCAAATAATTAATGGTGCGTTATGCAGCTGGGTCTGCAATGCCAGGTTGCAATGTGTTTAGTACCGAAATGCTTATGCTCACTTGTTGCTCCTGTTTGTAATTTGTATTTTTTCTCATTTATAATATGAAAGCTATGTTCTTCCACAGAGAGGTGGATGCAGCTGGAGTCGGTGGCATTACTGGAGTGAAGGCAATATTCTCGCCTTTTTTGTTGATTCAAACTGCAAGTCTTTTCCATTTTGAAGGATTACTATTAGTTTGGTTTTCCAGCCTTGCTAGGAAACGTCTTGTATCCTTTGAAAATAGGAACATTCGAGTTGCAATTGGCAACTGAGAAAGAACTGAGAAAGCCTTTATTTATGCACCATTCTGTTTTTCTCCTGTAACCTTCATGCCCTCGGAGTAGGAGCAGGAGGTAGCACTTGTGGTCATCAGCCAGGCATGCATGTGGGGCTGAGGTGGGAGCTCAGCTCAGCTCCTCTATTAGATCAGCTCTAATTCAAACCATCTGGCCACAAACGAGGTGACCATCATGCCTGGTTGTGACAAAACTGGGAATCAGCAGCTTCAACTAGTTTGTTTATTGATAGGAAGCATTGCCGTAAATCTGCATCGGGGCTTTTTTAAAAAAATAAAGACCCATTTGTCCCAATAAGTAGCACTTCCCTTCATGCAGCTGAAGCCATAAGTAAAAGTAAAAAGGAACGGTGGAATTCGGTGCATGATGTTATTTATACAAATGTCTTTCACATTTCTGTGGTTTCTTCAACCTGGAAAAGCAAATTTGCCCATGTTTTCATTTCCTAAGAGGAGATAAGAACCCCACTCCCTGGAAAAAGCCCACTGAAAGGCTCAGCCTTGGTGTGTGCTGGCTTATAAAGCACAGCTATATGTAAACCACAGAAATGGAATGTAATTGCAAGCTTCTGCTCCATCCTATATATACAGTGACTAGACAGTCTGGTCAGCTCTATCCAAAACAGGGATTTGTCTTGAGTGAACCATAGCTGTCTGGTCACCTCTCTCTGCCCCGGCTGTGGCCCTTCCCTGGCTTCTTCCTACACCTCAGCCTCTGTTCTCATCCTTCCCCCACGATTAGTGGAGACCTGATGCCTTGAAAGTAGATGAGAGCTGTGTGCAGGGTTAGAAGGGAAGATGATTTACCTACTTTGTAGAAATGCAGCAGTATTTTTAGTGTAGCCCTCCTCGGTCTAGCAGAAATGCTGCCGTAAGCTGCGGGGGTATCTGCAGATAGCGGGATATCAGCACAGCTCAGTGGCAGCCCGGGATCTCTAAGGGGATGTAGAAGAACCCACTCACCCCACCCTTCCTCCTCACCACTGACAAACACTCTGGATTTTTCAAGTTTCTCCACCCTGAATTGGAGTCCTCCTCACCACATTAAATACTGGATGGCCAAACAGGTGGTACAGTCTTCCCTTTGTGTCCTGGACTTGCCCTGGATGGATTAAGTTGCCTTGCATTGCTCCGGCCCCGAGAGCTGATGTTTGGAAAGAGGTTGTCTGCTCAGCCTCCCATGTCCCCTCTAGTCACATCCTGTGGCTAAGAAGTCTGACCTTAGATCTGAATTCTTCCATCTCTCTTCCTGAGTATTTTAAAGCTAAGTTATAGTGCACTTCCACCAACACTGGCCTCAGAGTCTAAACTCATCTCATGCAATGCTTAATATTTCTCTTCCCGTATAGTGACATTGGCTTCTGTCTTTCTGCATTGCTTAGCCTTGTCATGAGGGACCTGGGGGTCCTGCTGGACAACAAGCTCGAAATGAGTGAACATTGTGCTGGAGCAGCAAAGAAAGCCAACAGGATGCTGGGTTACATCAACAAGGGCATGACCAGCAGAGATAAAGAGTCATTATCCCACTCTACTCAGCACTTGTCAGGCCACACCTGGAATACTGGGTTCAGTTTTGGTCCCCACTATACAAAAAAGATGTGGACAGGCTGGAGAGGGTCCAGAGGAGGGTCACGAAGATGATCAAAGCACTGGGCAGCTGCCATGTGAGGAACGGCTGAGAGAACTGCATTTGGTCAGCCTTGAGAAAAGAAGGTTTAGGGGAGACCTTATCACCATGTTTGCTACAGAGAAGATGGAGACTCCGTTTTTACCAGGAATTACATGGAAAAGGAAAGGAGTAATGGGGAGGTTCTGATTAGACACAGGAGGAAAAATTTTCACGTGAACAATCAGCAATTGGAATAATTTCTCCAGGGAAGCGGTGAATTCCCCAACATTGGACACCTTTAAAGTTTAGCTGGAGAGAGTGCTGGGCCATCTTGTCTAGGTTGTAATTTCCTAAGAAAGGTTAGACCAGAAGATTCTTGAGGTCCCTTCCAACCTGGCATTCTATGATTCTATGACTATTTGGCTCCTGGTTTTTTTATCTTTTTTTTTTTTTTTCTTTCTGGCTCTTACTTTAGCTTACTCTTTTGTCTTTGCTTGCAACTTGCTGAAACAGTGATTTTTAAAAGCTGTGACCTCCAGAGGATTGTGGTCTTTGCAGTGCTTAGACTCCGTGGTGTGGAGGTGTCTTGCGTCCATGTGGCCACCAGTTTTGCACACCGGGCAGTAGCAACACCAGACAGGCCAAAGGACGGAGCCCCTGCTGACCCGTTCCTGTGTTAAACCACATCCTCAGGGCTGTGTTTATTTAAACTGTGCAAACAGCACCTTAAGCTAAAACCTCGAAGATGTTAGGTATGCTCAGCAATTTGCGCTGTCTGCTGGGGCAGCTGTGGCTGGATTTGGACATCCCTGAAGGGCATTGGACGGGCAGAGTTAAAGGCCATCCCCTCTCCCGGTGCTGTGATTTTTGGGGAGGTTGTGCCTTCATCCCACATCCTTGTGTCTTCCAGGCTTTCAGTCTACAAAATCCCGCACTCCCTCCCTGCAAGCTCCTACTCGTGGTGGTAATTTATGGGCTGGGACCTCCTGCCCACTTGCAGCTTGGTAGCCTTGGATGAAGTTAATGGAGGCCATAGGAAAAAAACCCCAGCTTTTAGCTGCTGATGGCTTGAACTGGATTTGAACTGGAGCAAATCTATAAATAAAAGACCCCTCAGTCCATTACCACTCTTCTTCAATCCAAGCCTGCCAGCCTAACTGTATTTACAAGGTAGCTATTTAAATAAACTCTGTATTTTATGGACATACACACTTACATTTTCATGTCAACCATTTAGGATCATGTGAGTCTTTAAAAGCTTCCACAGACTTGGATCGCCCGAGCTGATTACACACAAATCTGATTTGGGTGCTGGCTCCCATTCCTGTTATCATCCTATCATATTTCAGTCACTCATCCAATCTCTTTCAGGTTATGGAAACCAGATTAAAGGGGCTTTGCCAGGATGCCCAAGAAAACCCATTTTGCTGAAGCTATTACCCATCTCAATCTAAAATCTGATTCACAATAATAATTAATCTTTCCAGCAGAGCTTCTTTTGCAGGAATTGAGCTTTCACTTCACCCAGCTATCAACATATATCCCAGTCACTTTATTCCTTTCCTGTTTTATGTATATTTTTCAGCTTTGAAAATAGCATCTACTTCTATATATGCGAAGGAATAACTATATTTTATAACAAAGGAACATGCAGGTCTAGCTGTATTTCAGTAAAAGAGACAGATAGAAGTTAATTTACATTTGGCAAGCACAGAGATAAGGCAGGGCTATGAAAATCAAGTACTGGATTTCAGGTTGCCGAGTAATGAACGTTTAATGGCAGAGGTTTTTTTAATGGAAGAAAAATGGCATGTATTTCTCATAGACACTCCATACCTGCTAAAGCTGTCAAAGTCTGGGGAAAAGTGCTGTATAAGCATTTTTCCTCATGATGAACAAAAGACTGCGTACTCTTTCATTTTAACTTTTCACAGAATCACGGAATCGCTCTGGTTGGAAAAGACCTTTAAGATCATCAAGTCCAAGAGTTAAAGCTACCATAATCCCCACCGCACCCACTCTCCTTGGGGTTATTTCTGAGTGGGATTTCTCTCTTCCTTTATTTTGCAGGACTAACTGGAGCCTCACTTACTCTCCTGTCTCAGGGGGCCGCTGACAGGACGTGCTAGCTGGGACTGGTGCTGAGCTTGCAGACCTGAGGACGGGAGAGCTGCAGCTGTGGTTCCCCAATACAATAGCACTGTACGAGGTTGTCTTCTAAAAGACCATACATAAAGGAGCAGTAAAAGATATAAACCTTTTTTTTCTCCATAAACCTAGGGAGATTTAAAAGTCATTGGCAAAATGTCCAAAAAAGAAATGAAGTGTTTAATAGTGCTATTTTTGTCCTGGACTCTTCTGAATTCCTCACGTCTTCCCCTCCTCTCTTCTCCTGATTTGTATTTTGGGATTAATAAACCAATTCAAGTGCAGATTTTGAACCCAAAAGGTTACTTCTGTTTCTGCTGAAGTATATTCCCCTCTTGGCTAAACTGTGGCCTGACCTTGATTTGCAGCTTTGGGGCACTCAGGGAATTTGAGGGAGCGATGCTGGACACACTACCCACCGCAAACCAGAATGGTCTTTCTGAAGGTGGGTGCATCACCCAGCTGCAGAAATGGCTGGTAGAGGTTGTGTTGTTGGGATGCAGCAAGAAGAGATGATCACAGCAATCACTCCTTGTGCTGCTAGTCTGCTGGCTTCATCCCAGAGATAAGTGATTGTGTGCACAAGCTTCACTAGATTCAAAGGGGGACCCCATGAACCTCTAGCCACAACACCTTTAGTTTTCTCCTCAGCAAATTCAAGGTTCAATTATTTTTAAAATGCATCATGAGGTTCCTCCAGCCTACCTACTAGATAACAGTCTCGTGCAGCTGGTATGAGCATGGGCATCACGTCATTTCCACTATGCTTGAATGTCTGTGCTCCTCTATCTTGATGCTGACCCCTCTGTCTTTGTCCCCTGACATTAGACTGTGGTGGCCCAGCAGTGCTGCAGCATTCTGCCTACAGGCAGATATACTTCAGACCTAACTGCTGGTAGGAAACGCTGCAGGAGATGGGACAGTCTGCATCTACATGGACATGAGACTGAGACTCGGCTTCTCTGGTTCCCTTTGTCTCTTGCAGAGCTAACATATCTTTCCCTATGGGCCTCCTAAAAGCCCTGACATGGCTGATGGAGAAGGATCTTTCCTTCCTTCACTTCTTCTCATCTGGGACAGTTTTTTATTGTTTTCCTGCCTCACTGCTTCTTACATTTCAGGTTTCAGCAGTATGCGTGTTTTCTCCCTTGTGCCGAGAGAGTGCTCATTAAATTTCCTCCCTTCCTCAGGGTGTTCATTAAAAATATTAAAATTTAAAAGACAATTTATGATAATCTTACAAAATCAGTGAAGGTTTTGTGATTATCTGCATGATCGCATTTTAGAGAAAGAACAAATCTGTAGTTTGATGCTGAAAGTTGCCCTGTCTGCACTCTGGTGAATCCAGCCTGAAGCTCTGCCATGGAAAAGACCAGTGTGGGAAGGGTCTGTTCTCATTGGCAAGTGATTTGTGCTCATCCCCCAGTTTGGTGGGATGACAAGGAGGTTTCTTCTGTCTTTTAGCTCTCTGGAGACAGCCCAGCCCAGGCTGTAATCAGATTCCTGCTTGTTTTATGCATCGTTTCAATTGTTCAGCAAGTTTCCACCATCAAAACGGGCTTGGTCCACAACCAGATGACTTGGAGGTCATGGTGATGGCCAAAAGGATTCCTCTCACCTTGTTTCTAGGGTTGGGTTATTGTAAGAAAACAAAACAAGTTTATATGCAGATCTAGGTCAGGATGTGTTCAAGACCAGTTTGGATGGGGCCTTGAGCAACCTGGTCTAGTGGGAGGTGTCCCTGCCATGGCAGAGGGGGTGAAACTAGATGGTCTTTGAGGTCCCTTCCAACCCAAACCATTCTGTGATAACTGGAGCATCGGGATGTGCAGATCACTTCAGGGAGAAGCTAAGCTAGTCTGTTTTCATGGCAGGACTCCTCTATAACATATTTCTTGGAAGAATTACTAACCTGATGCCAGAGAGACAAAGAAAGAGTGTTACAGTCCAGGAGGAAAACATTTATCTTGTTTAAATGAATCTAAATGGTTTCTGAGGATTTTCCTTTCCTGAGGTCCCTCTTGCCTAAGTACTTACTTTATGGTTCTGCTGCTTTGCAGGCTCTGCCAGCAAACATGTCAGCAACCCAGGCCCTCAGGACAAATTAGGGACTTCCAGCTGTTTACGTTAGCTCACGTGTGAGAGCTCTCTATATCTGGAGGTGGAGGCCCCAGGTTCTGCTTCCCCTAGACCAGCGTGGGCACAGCATAAGCATGCATTATGCTACATGCTCTTCAGCGCAGTCCTGGAAGAGCTTCTGCAGATTCCATTCACCAAGCGTCCCAAAGCCAGTTGTTCATCTGCACAATGAAACAATTATGGTAATATCAGTTGTTGCAGACGGGAAGGCCAAATGGCTCCACTGCATTTGGGGAAGATGTTCTAATGAGCTGATATAAATAAGGTGATGATGATCCATCAGAGTTGTGCCTTATGGGATCTGTTTGCCTTGGGGCCACCTGTAAGCTTAAAAGACGAAAATAACCCTTTATGGGCTGCAAGGAGACTCTTATTATGTGTTGGGTGGGGTTCATCTTTGTGGTAGGGCTAGTCCTTGAAAAGAGCACAAGATCTCTATGCAGGCTTTCAAACTCTGAAGCTGTGTTTTATTAGGGCACAAAAACCAGAACATGCCAGATTTGCTGGGTGGGATGGACTGAAATAAGATAATCTGCAAACAAATCTGTCCCCTACTTGGTGGGCCACTTATTTCCCCTCCAATCTTTGTGCCCCTTTTCTCCTGGCCAAGACTGCTTGGCTGCCACCATCTCCCCTTCCCTCCGGGGTAGCCATCAGGGGAACTGGCATGCCTTCCTTTCCTGTTTTAGGTTCTTAAACAAAACACCCCGTGTCCACCCCATCAGCACAAATAACAAAGCAGATACCCTCCCCAGTGGGCGTGATTACGGGGCTTTCAGTCTGTGTGTCTGCCTGCATGTTGGCTGTTAATATTCTGGCCGTGTTACTATTTGAGAGACAGTCTCAAAAAAGAGAAGAAAGCAATGACTCTGCTCATCTGCTCACAACATGAAGTAAGGAGCTGTTCCAACCCCCCCTCCCCCTCCTCATCCCCAAGCTTTATAACTTTTCAGGACTTTTCAAAATAAATGCTTACAAATCATATTGCCTTTTGTCAGAAGGTCGTCATGGGAAAACCCAGCTAATTTGGACTTTGCAGCTTGGTTTTGTTACAAGTTACACTACACTTGACATAAATTTCCAAGTCTTGCTGCAGCATTACCGCTCTTAGAGGGCCTAGGTGGATGTCAAATATATTTATAGCTGAGTATACTTTATAAATCTGAAGTTCTGGCCTTTGCTCTTTTTGGACTAGGCGAAAAGGCAACACAATAATTCCTTCAGTCCATGCTCCAGCAGACGTAAGGGTATATAAGCTATTACAAATTAGCACTACTTGTACATCATATTTTGCTTAAAGCTAATTTGGGATAGATTAAGAGTTAAGTCTTCTGATTAAAGCTTAATGAAATGTGAGAAATTACAGAGTTAAGAGAAATGGGAATGAGCCTTCTCTTTGTGAATGCAGATGATCTAGAGTAGACTTTATAAAATATTTCCATTAAACTAACTAATGGAATTTCCAGCATTTATATTTAGAGACAATTTTCTAGTCTGGCACTGCGATTACCTGGATAGTTAGACGTCTAGGAGAGAAATAAAGGTATTTTAGTTTCAGGGTAAAAACATCATCCTTAAGTAATGCAGATGCTTTTTGCCAACTTGTTCCAACTTGCCTCAGGAGCTGAAACTTCCTCTTTGAATAATGTTAGGAAACTAATTAAACCTCAAAGATGCAAGTAGAGGTATAAAATATACATGAAAATCATATTGCAAGCCAAAGTTTTAGCAGGACTTGCACAGTATATCATCATTCCAGTCCATCATTGCCCCAGAGGGCATTTTCTCTTGAATTACCTTAATTTGGCTTCATTTTTGAACTAGATAACTCAACCAGAATGATTTCATGTTTGTGTAATATTTTAAAATGTACCTATCTAAATGCCACAAACCCTAAATAATTCTTTCCCCTCATTTTTGTAACGTGCTGAAGTAAAAAATTACCAGAAGAAATACGAATGACATTCCGTACAGAGATGTCAAATAACATCTCTGCTACATTATTTATCCTTGTCTAAAACATGCTTTGGAGATGGAATTGATTGAAATCATGTGACAGGTCATCATCTGCAACAGCAGCTGCACCAGAGAGCCCAGAGGGATGGGTGGCTTTCTTTTTTCATCCTAGTGATGGTTGTAGGGGGGATCCAGCATCATGCCTCAACTGTCACAGCCTCAGAAGTCCTCCAAAATCCACCACCTGAGGTCCTGTGAGTCCTGCTAGCTGGGGCATCTCTGGGCTGATGTGATGCTTTCCCATCTTGCCTGTGCTTTAATCTCATGCTGCGGTGATGTGATGCTCGGTGATGTAGTGAGAAATCCTGCAAAGCCTTTGGAGTGGAGAGGACAGCAGTGTGCCATGGGGGCTGCTAGTTTTATTTTCTGCCTAAGTGCGACTGTTGAGTTTTGATTCCTCTGAAACGCAGTCTGTGTTGGATGAGGCAGGGCAAAGACTCCTTGAGAGGTGCTTTCTTCTGCATTTAAAGCAACATCTGATTGCCTGGGATCACATCAGCTCAATAATCAGGATTTCTTCTACAGTTTGGGATGAAAGTCACTGGTGTTCTCCAGCTGCTTTGCACTGTGCTGGCAATGCAAAGCAACCATAAATTTGGCTTAACGCAGAGATGTTAGGTTTGTACGCTGCTTTGCATCACCAGCCAGAGCATACCAATGAATCTGGCGCCGTGGAGCACCAGATGAATTCCAGATGAATTGTCACCAAAACCATTTTCATTGCCCTGAGCAAATCTCAGTGCTGTTCAGGGACCCTGCTTCCAGGCTCAGCAAAGGTGCCTGAGCATCCTCACAAAGGCAGATCGGGATGATTTTGTGCCTTCTGAGCTTTCTGAAACACCACACAGGACACGAGACAGAAGTCTGAGGATGTGGAAGCCACTGTGGTAGGAGTCAAGCAGTGAAAACTCACTTAAATTTAGTCATGAGCACTGCATTCAAAGTGTGACTAGAGAGTTCATCGTTAAAACAACTCACAGCAGCTCTGGGCTGTATGTGAATTGTGAATTGGCCATTAATTCTGGAGGCAAAAAGAGCACTTAGGTGGCCAGCATCCACTTAAGCAAAATCAATTGCAATGATACTTGGTGCATTTTTTCCAGATTAAATCATAAATTTGAATCAATTTTTTTCCTCCCCCAAATAAATAAAAAACATAGCATGTAGCGTTTCTCAAGAAGTTGAAAGTGGAAATTTGTTACCTTTCATTTCAGAAGATTTATGACATGAGCAAACTCACTTCCAGTGAAAAGTTCTTTTCCAGTCTCTGCTGAGGTCTTGGAAGACTTTTTAATTATATAAATGAGATACAGAAAGAGAAAACTATGTATGTGTTTTTGGTGCTTGAGCAATATTTTCTCTGAGTTCAACACACATGTATATGTGGGACTGGGGCTCTAAAGCACTGGCCTGTTGGGCATTTGCATCAGCACATGTTTGCACGAGTCTCAAGAAAACAGTTGCATAATTGTATTTATTTAATTTTCTTGTAAAAGGCAGTTTTCCTGTCTGAGAAAAAGTTTTTCATTACAAAAGGTCTAAGCAAATACAGTCGTGTTTTCAGAGTTTATTACTTCTCGGGGAAAACATTTTATTAGGACTTTTATTCCGTTACCAATGTTGAATAGGAATTCCGGACGAGTTGTGTTTGTTTTCTGAAGCGTGCTTAATTTAAGCTTAACCATTGGCCACAACTTGTTCATTACCATTCTCAGTAATGGACTTGCATACATTAACATTCATTTCTACATCCCAAAGAAGAATTTCAGAAAAAAATGAGCATTGTATTAAATACCCCATTTTCTACAAGAAGAAAAAGTTATGGCCAATTAAGGATGCAAGCTCACAGTTCCCAGTGATGTCAGAAAGCTGAGAAAATGGGAAAATGCTTTGTATTTGACATATTCCCTCACATAACTTGCCATTTCTCAGGTTTGTTTCTTTCAATGAATAACCTGAAAGTGACTTAATTTTTTAAATTCAATTTGAAGTCAGCTGATTACTCCTGCAGAAGAATAGCTAATGAATGGAAAGGGGAAGGTTTTGAGGTTCCTTGTGGGAAGGTTCAAATATTACTGGTGAACTCAGAAGTGTGGAGCCCTGCTTGGTGCTGCAGCTGGGGGTGAACACAGCTCTCAGCCTTCCTGCCTCCAGAAAGCTTGGAGACCAAATTATAATCAGTGCTGAACCAGCATACATGTGTTGATGACTTCTTTCCTTGGAAACATGAGCAGGGCTTTTCCTTTGTAAAATTGGAGGTCCATAGGTGTGGATCAGCATTACGTCCATGAATTGTGACGACACTCCTGATGTACCTCTCTAGATGAGTCTCAAAACCAGGGCAGAGAAGTAGACCTTGGCTTGTCTGTAGAAGGAGCTAAGAAAGGAAGTCATAAGGCACGTAAAAACAATGGGCTTTGGATTCACCAGATCTCTGTGGGACTGGAAACACAGGATTTCCTGGTCTCCTCCAATGCCTGAACCCAGATACAAAAACTCAGCTTTTTCCAGCACAAGCTTCGCTGGGGGTGAGGCAACCTGATGCACAGGAGATGTGCTCTTCCTTGTCATTGTCAACTTGGAAATAATTTTTAACATAAATGAGACTTTCTGCCTCACAGTTCATGTAACCTTTCCTAACAACAGTTAGTTAGAGAGTATTTAAGTACAGAAAAAGTGTAACTTCTTGGTAGGCTGACTGTGACGATGGTCAATATGGCTGCGATAGGAAACTAGGAAGAGGAGAGCAACGTTTTATTTCCACTTCTGGCATTGATTCAATCTCTCAGCAAGCTCTCAGCATCTCATTTTCTTGACTTGTAAGATACGGGTCTGCTACTTTGCAGGGTGCTTTGAGTTATATGAGGGAAAAGTGCGATTTCTGTTTGAAGCTGCATAGAGAAGCAGTCACGCACATCAGTAAAGAGATGTACCTCCTGTGTTAAGTCACATTAAGTATGCACATAAAGCCATACCAAAGCCAATGGGGAGGGCTGAGGAGGTAGAGTTGCTTCAGCATTACGTTATTCACACATAGACCTCACAAAGTGTTTAATTCTTCTTGTTTGCTTGCCTTTTTTTTTACCTGGGATAACTGTATCACAAGTAGACTGACTCAAATAATCTTGTTTGCAAGGGACGTCAACAAAATAAACCAGAAAAATAATCAGCCTTTTGAAGAGGCCTTCAGCCTGTGGAGTCACGCTGTAGAAGAGAGCTGGGTGGAGGCTTCAGCTGAGGGAATCTGGTCTTGGGAGGCAAATTCAAAAGCATAGTACTAAACACCATAAAGCAACATTTCTAAGAGCATGTACAAGTGCGTTGTGGCCATACCTAAAAATAATATCTGCTGAGCAAGCTGGGGGCTTCAGAAAGGTTGTAAATGAGAGAGAGGTAGCAAAAGTTGGGTAAGATCTGACACCTGGGCTTTGTGGTGAGTGAGAAGAATTAAGGTGAAAGATAGCGTGACCTGAGATTACTGTGACCTGAGATTACCCAAGATAGGATATGGCTAGACATGATGTGCTGCACAAAGAATTGTGAAGGGGCAGCAGAAAACACTATTTAGCACAAAAACCACTGAGGAGAGCATGAGCAAGAGAGCTGCTTTCCACAGACATCCAGAACATCATTCAATGTGGTGAGAGTTAGGAAAAGTCTTTGTATAATGAGAACAGAAGGAGAAAAGTCATTTAATCAATGCAAACAGAGCAAGAGAGCATATTAAGCCCGTGTAAACTGCTCCCAGTCTTTTGCTTTATACATGTCATAGCTGTGTGGCAGGATAAACTCAGCTGAGGAAGGTGGGACACATAAAAAGGTGGGAAATGTAGCTGAATATAAGAAATGCTTTTACCACAAAAGATAAAGCCTTGTTCTGTAGCTAAAAGGAGGGAAAAGGTATGGATTGTATAGATTCCTGCCTGGCTCAGTTCATCTATGGAGCAGTCTCTGGTCTGTGAAGCTGCTGTGATTTCCAAGATCATCTATATTTACCCTCTTTTTGTGTGATGCAGCAGAAAGTTGTCAATCAGTTTTTTCCCAGTGAAGAGACCAGTAAGGATATTGCTAAATTTTTAGCAGGGCTTGTTGCAACAGGACAAGGGGGGATGGTTTTAAACTAAAACAGGGGAGATTTAGACTAAAAATAGGTAAGAAATTGTTTACAATGAGGGTGGTGAGACACTGGCCCAGGTTGCCCAGAGAGGCAGTAGATGTCCTATCCATGAAAATATTCTAGGTCAGGTTGAACAGGGCTCTGAGCAACCTGCTCTAGTTGAAGAAGTCCCTGTTCACCGCAGGGGGGTTGGACTAGACAACCTTTAAAGGTCCCTTCCAACCCAAGCTATTCTGTGACTCTGTGATTCTATATTTTTGAATTAGAAGTTCTTCTGTTTGAATCCAGCAGTTTTCCAAAGAATTGAAAGGCACTTGCAGGACCAGGAGGGAAAGGCCCAACTGATTTTGGGTGCATTTGGAAGCTGTTGGCATTAAAATGCAAGAATGTGTCCTTTTAAGATTCTGGCTCAGCCTTGCAGATGCAAGCTGTTGCTGGGCTGCAGCTTATACACTAGTTCCAGAGTCACTTCCCATTTTTAAGCTTTCTTATTGTTGCTCTGAAAATATGAAGAATTGTTGTAGTTTATTTCAGATAAAACACTTCTGTAGCATGCTCAGCAAGAGGTAATGAGTATCTAGCTCTCTTCAACACCACAGACTTTTCTGAAGGAGAATTGTACCCTGCAAAGCAGGTCTGCAAGGTGCTAAAGCAGGTGGATTTTGCTCTGAGCATACGGAGGAATAAGATGGCTTGAGTATAAAAAAATATAATATCTTTTTATAATTGCTTTTCTGGCTCTGGGGAGACCTTATAGTGGTGTTCTAGTACTTAAGGGAGGCCTACAGGAAAGATGAGGAGGGTCTATTTACAGGGAGTGTAGTTATAGGATGAGAGGTAGCGGTTTCAAACTGATAGATGCAGTTTCATTTAGATTAGATATTAGGAAGAAATTCTTTACTGTGAGGGTGGTGAGACACTGGAACAGGTTGCCCAGGGAGGCTGTGGATGCTCCATCACTGGAGGTGTTCAAGGACAGGTTGGATGGGAACCAACAACCTGGTCTAGTGGGAGGTGTCCCTGCCATGGCAGGGGGGTTGGAACTAGATTTTTAAGGTCTCTTCAGAGCCGAACCATTCTCTGATTTTATGCTAGGAAAGGGTGGGCACAACAAAACCACTTTACTTGAGCCATCAATCACTAATGCAATGTCCATTTTCTCTGTGACTGCAAAAGTGGAAAGGAATGGAAAAGCTGGTAAATGAGAAGGGCGATGCTTTGTGGCATGCGTTTCTGATTGCCCCCAGTAGTCAATGTTGTGGGTAAGCCTGGATGTGCCCTTGCTTGAACGTGTGGAACCCCTCATTGCTGTACAAGAACACTGACATGCTGCACTGGACTTATCTGCAGGCTGTCTGTATGGTGATAAAATGCTGATACTCCCCTTTCTCGGGTAAAAGCAGACTGCTCCAACCTGGGTGCTCCCATCCCTGCCCTTTACCAGTACCAGCACCCAGACCCTGTGAAACCACTGGGAGCAACTGGCACCACTGCAAAGCCAAACAAAGGCATATCATTGGCATAGAATCATTGGATCATTGAATGGTTTAGGCTGGAAAGGACCTTTAAAGCTCATCTAGTCCAATCTCCCTGCACTGAGCAGGGACATCTTCAGCTAGAGCAGGTTGCTCAGAGCCCTGCCCAACCTGACCTGGAATCTTTCCATTGATGGGGCTTCTACCACCTCTCTGGGCAACTTGGGACAGTGTCTCACCACCCTCAGTGTAAAAAATTTCTTCCTTCTCTCTAGTCTAAATCTCCCCTCTTTTAGATTAAAACCAGCACCCCTTTTCTATTGCAACAGACCCTGCTAAAAAGCATGGCTGAGCTCAAGATGAACAATTTCAGCAACAACCAGTCTGTGCTCAAGTGCTCTCTGCCACAAAGCACAAGTCAAAGCCTGATGTCCTAATACAAGTTAACCTCTAAGAGTTGCTGTAGTATCTGCTGTACACATCTGTTTATGACAAACAGTTCTAAACCGCTAGACAAGCAAAATAACTTGTCAGCTCAGTTTTCCTCTGGGACAATCTTTATTTAAGAGACATCATTTTGCTGTAATTACAAATTTTACAGTGAGTTTTAGAGCTGCATGCTCAAAATTTGCAAGAATAGCAGAAAGCACAGCCCTGCTCAGGATCACGCAGGGTTTCCGCTGATGTTCTGGCAGGAGGGATACAGCAGCCAACGATGGAAGGCAGCATGGAAAGAGCATGCAAAGCTGTGGAGGCTGAGATAGAACATTTATGCATCTGGACATCCTAAGAAGCCATCAGGGAAAAAATGCAAACACCAGTGGTGCCTGTGTAATGTTTAGTTCTCCAAAGCAGGAACATCAAAGCAAATTCCTCCACCTGTTGCACCACGTGGAAGTGCATTGCTGTGTTCAAGGCTAGTCACTTAGGGTGAGGGCCAGCTAGAGTAAGGGTCCATAATATGATAACTGCCTTAGCTGGAGCTGCCGATGCTTCTCTAGCAACCCCAGTGAGCCCGTGGTGGTTGGGCAGTGTTGCTGGCTTTGAAAACAGCTCTTCTTCCACAGCGAATGGAATGGATTAATCCTCCCTTGCCACAGGGACAGCATCTTAAGACAAACACCCATAACCAAGGCTGCTATAAACGGCAGCATAACCAAAAAGAGGGTTTCAGCTTGCAATTACTTTTTTTTTTTGCTAACCACATCTGGATGGGGAATCCCAGCCCTTGCTCTGAGCTCTCTAGATCTTTTCCCTCCTGCCTGTGCTCTATTTCAGCAGGTTGCATCCCCTGACCTGCTGTACACATGCCTGTGGGCACGCTGGGCTTGCCTACCTACTCCTACAGCTGTCAGCACTGGCTAGTGCTTGTCTGGTTGGTAGCCAGCCCTCCCCCATTTTTCTGGGATGCAGGAAGGGAGAGGCAAGAAGGCTGGAATGACTCACAAAGAAGACAAAAGGATTGTGTATGGTTTTCACACTCGCTTTGCATGGCAGTCGCTCACATCCTCCGGCTGCCCCAAAGCAAGCAGCTGGTAAAGAGATGGGAGTCTCTGTAAGCCAGAAGAGCCAAGGGCGTGTTGTCTTACAAAATAACAAAGAATTATGATTTATATAATTTTTTATATATATATATCTGAAAAAGAAATATTCTAAGCAGAACTGTCTTTCTAAAGACAGCATTTAAATTTTATCTAAACCGTAGAGAAGCTGCGGTGCAACTTAGACATAAGTCCACAACTGATGAATTAGAGGTATTAAAATCAGGCAGAATAGAAAGGCTTCCAGCTTTACTTAACTGAGGTGGATTTATCTGAATAGGAAGGCTTTCCATCTCAGTTGAAAAATAAGATTATATAAGAATCCACCACTGGAATGTGGAAGATATCACAAAATTAGCCTTCCATCTTCAGATCAGTGTAGGCTCCCTTTAAGGCAAAGAAAGAAGCTCCTCAATCACTGACTTTTCACCCACACATGCACTGGGAGCCATCCAGATCTTATTGCTTACGGCAATCTCAACAACATGAGTCACCAGCAACTTCTAGCCTGATCCTTGCAGTTTTGATACCAAGCACTGAAGTACCGATGGTGAAGCTGCCTCAGCAACGGGGACTCTGCCCCTTTCATAAGTGAATTACAGGAGTTGTTAATTCTGCTATCACACCACCTTCCCCAAATAATATAATAGACCCACAAATATTTTTTAATGCCTTAAATCAAAATACCAAAAGTTTGGGGGATTTGATCTGTGAAGATACCCAGCAGCTTCCACCTCTGCGTATCAGTTCCCCACCCTGTGTATCCGGCACTAATTCCAGCAAAAAGACACCGACAGAAATAAATATCAGCAGAAAATCTGTAGCTCTGCAACACAAAACTTAGAAAAAATCGATGCATCTGCTACCGTGGGGGAAAGAGAGGAATCTATCTGAATCTGAGCAAAACTCGAGACCTCAGCAAAGGTTTTCACCCTCTTTGGGTGCAAAGTGTCCTGGTCAGGATATTTAGTGTATGCCCACAAATAAATCGAGCTGCGTAGGCTCCCCTCCAAGCGGTATGGTGTCTGTGAGATCCTGCCGTGCTCTGCTTTGTGCCCCTGGCAATAAAACATCCCAAGCTGCCCTGAACCACCAAAAGGTGAAAAAAGGTTGTGTTAAGTACCAGTCTATACAAGGCTTCAGCTGCTTTGGCTCACACCAGTGAGTAGGTTGGGTTTTTACTGCCTGTACAAGAGCAAACTCAAGGACAAATTCACTGCCTGTCTATACGGCTTCCTCGCCCACGCAAAAATATTTATGACAAAAAAAAAGACAGGTTCATTGCTTGCTAATTTGAAGTAGAATCACCTACAGATCTACTTGTTTGGAAACAAAGCTCAGCTGATTTCAAAAACAACAGAAATGTGTTAACATTTTAGCAAAAATTCTTGGTGGGTTTTGTTCTGGAAGAATTTCCTTTTAAAAAAAAGGCTGCATTGTTGTTGGAAGTAAACAAAATGAATGTTTACAAATGGTTGAAGTCCATACACAGTTTTGGTTTGGGCAGAACATTTTCATTCCACCCGTCAAATAACTGCAATAACTCTTCCACCCCTCTCTTTTAATGGCATTAGAATCAAGTCAGCAGAACCCCGCCTGATAACTATAAAATAATACACAGAGTAAAATTAGATCCTCATATACATACACATAACAGTACTTGACTCCATCAGCATCTTGGAGCGTACATATAAATGAGAATGTGGTGATTTAATACTCACTGATGTACAAGGGCTTTTACACACTGCAGAAATAGAAGAAATATTTCAAATGCAGCTCACATATTTCATTTAACTGACAAGAACAACATATTTAGGGAGGCAAGGTCAACAGCTCCATTGCTGCCAGCCCTCTCCAGTGCAAACGAGGCAGCTACAGCTCTTTTCTCAATGAGAAAAGCTTGCTTCTGGGAAAATGACATCACAGCAACTGAATGTTGCGTAGCGATCACCCACAGCATTGCAGTATTCCTCTGCGCATCACTGTGCTTGTGGAGTTAGTCCAAGCTGGCAATGGAGCAGTGCTTTTCAAAAGGGGCCAGCAGATCCAAGGTGGGAATGGATGCCAGGTTTCCCAATGAGGCCACGAGTTCACAGCTCCAACAACAGCCTGAGTTTTGACCTTACGATCTCCACCTCTACTGTCTGGGCGCATGTCATGTTTCAAGAAAACACAGTTTATCCCCAGCGGGGTTGACATATTCTCACTGGATTATGCATATTCATCTGCTGTTGGACTTGTTAGATGATACACATTCATCTGTGGTTGGACCTGTATGACTCCTTAAAACTCAGCCTTTGCAGGTTAGTGGTCCCTGGAGCTGAGGAAGAAACTGGAGAGTGGAAACGCTTCCATCTCTATCCTCCTTTGGCTGAAAAGTGCAATGGGAGGCTCTGTTACCTTTTACATGTTTCCAGAATTCCACTGCAGGCGAGGACGCTTTTATTTTCATGTCTGAGGTAAACACAGTAGAAGGAAAAAGAGACATTTTGCCAATGTTTGCTTAGCCTTACTGACTGATAGCCTGCAACTATCGTACAGGGATTTGCATGATGTGCCAGAACTTGATGAGAACAGTGTTTCAATATCAACTCAGAGTGTGGGTGGATCCTGCCCCAAAATGTATTGTTTTCTCACTTGAACTAGAATTTACTGACTGGAGAGTCTACTTGCGCTGCTGGTAAATTTTGTGTACTAAGGACAAGGTTAAAATAAAGGTTATGAGGACTAGAGGCATGCCCAGGCAATCGTTTTAGTAGCAGTGACATATCTGGCGCAACTTTAGAGTAGATCACATTGGAGCAATAATTAACTCCTTAATATTTTTGATCCAGTCAAGTATTTGATGTGAGAGAAAGATGTAGGAAAGTTATGACTGACAGCCTTCCATTATTACAAGCTGCAAAAGCATTTGTAAAGTTATTAAGCGTGAGATACCCAGCATGTTGGATTTGTCAAACAGATGTCATCAGATACCACGGGTGTCTGTTCAGATAGCTGGCATTTTGAGATCTACAACTGGGGAGGACTTTCACCACAAAGAGGCATTGGCAGCTCTTCTTCAGCCTAGAAGATGAGCTGGCACAAAGGGTGGTTGTTGGCTCCATGCCTGGGTACACCACAGCAGCCTGCTGGTCTGGTCAGCAGCTGATTCCAAACAGATGATGGAGTAGCACAGCTAACAGCTAAGCTTTCTCCTGGAAAGGATCTGGGCCTATCAAACTGAAACTCACTTTACAAACATTATTCACACCATGAATATCCCAGTGACAGGGTCTAGAGAACAAGCCTTTCAAGGAGCAGCTGAAGGAACTGGGGTTGTTTAGCCTGGAGAAAAGTAAGCTCAGGGTACATCTTCTTGCTCTTGACAGCTTCCTGAAGGAGACTGTAGCAAGGTGGGGGTTGGTCTCTTCTGTCAAGGAACAAGTGATAGGACAAGAGGAAATGGCCTCAAGTTGCATCAGGGGAGGGTTTGGTTGGATATTGGGAAAAATTTCTTTCCTGAAAGAGTTGTCAAGGGCTGTCCCAGGCTTCCCAGGGCAGTGGTGGAGTCCCCACCTGGAGGGGTTTCAAAGCCATTGGGATGTGGTGCTGAGGGACACAGTTTAGTGGTGACCTGGCAGTGCTGAAGGAATGGTTGGACTTAGTGATCTTAAAGGTCTTTTCCAACCAAAACGATTCTATGATTCTATGACATTTTAACTGACTTGAGGATATCCAGAGAGCAGAAAACATGCTGCAAAATTCCCATCTTCCTGTCACATCTGTGATGAGTTAAAGCCATGTGGTATATGCATAATTTACTCACAGTTTATTTCTGCTGAGGTCAACCCACGATACAGCAGCTTGTTTTTGAAGCTCATTTGAATCATCTCAAATATTTGCTGAGGAGACACTGTAACCCCACCTACGCGGGTGAGCTCTGCAGCTGCACAGCAGTGTAAGGGGAGCACCTCCAGCACAGGCGCCCTAATGCAATTGGGAAGCCCCAGCTCTTGGTCATCCTACACTGGTTGATGTCTCTTCTAGGGTCAGGAAAAAACCTCACATGCCTTTCTTTTTGGGCGCGAAATAAACAGGTACTGCGCTGAGCACCTTTTTTGCACTTGGCATCTATGGAGAAGAGTGATGGGAAAGTGGGAACCCACCCTGACAAACAGTTGTTCTGGCATGACTGTAAGTGATTGCTTTAAAAGCTGTGCACTATTTGTCTTTCCTTCTCAGGTAGTTCCCAAGAGGTTAATTAGTGCAATATTTTTTGTTAATCTTGTGTCAGGGAGGAAGATTGGAATACATAGTCACTAATGACCTCAAATTCTAGGTTCTTAAAAGATTTGAAGTAAATATATTTGAAATCAAGAGTATTTATTTTTCCACTCTCTTTAGAGCAACGCTGTTTTCCTGTGTTGGAAAGTAACATTTGAAAGCTGCTGATGGAGATGAGAAATCTTGGAAATAGTCTGTCATAGAGATCATGTGGGAACCAAAAAAAAAAAAACCTCTCGGATAGCTATGCTAAAGCATTTACATGGGAGGAGGACATGAACTGAATGAAGCGATATTTTCCATGGTTCCAGGACTGATACACAATGCAGTATCTCCCCAGTAGCATCTGAGAAAAGCAGGCTAAAAATAAATGGTATGCAGATAAATACAGAGATGCTAAGTACAGGAGGCTGTTACTGGGCCTTTGGAGCTGTCGGCTGCAACAGCGAAAATCCCACCGCAGAGGGAATGTTTTAGCACCGTGCTGTCTCAGCCCGAGTACTGAAATTACCAAGTATTTTTAGAAGGTATTTTGCACCACAAGTAGCCCATTAGAAGTCAGGCATTTACAACACGCCAAGAGTGGCAGCTAAAGGAACCAGACTTGAGCCTATTCTTAGAGGAGCAAGTTATCAGGTTTGCATCCAAGGGTTTGCCTCGTTTTTGGGGAATGCAAAGCATGGACACCACTACCCTGGTTGGAGTTTGAGCCATGGGGATGGCTGTGGTACTGGGGAGTTGCAGAGCTGCAAGACCCTTACGCAGCTCGAGATACAGGGTAAAAGGTAAAGCCTTTATCAGCGCACAGCTCTGAGCATCTCATTTTGAAAATGGGTTGTAGCAATTTTAGAGGCCTAAAATTGTTATAAAGAATGCTTTTTGTCACTTTTGGGGAGCCTTATGTGCTACTTACCCTGAAGCTCTCTGCAAGGGGCTCTGAAGAAACTATAAAAGCTATAGAAATGACCTTCAAAGTTTTTCTGTGTGTCATAATTAGATACTGAAGTTTAATATCTTGGACTCATCCAGAATTGGATCTTTTGGGCCAGGCTCTATGTCTGGGGAGCAGAGCAAGGGACTATGCACGTGGTCAAAATCATTGTTTTAGCCCCATGTATCTAGGGAGTGTGTGTGCATAAATCTGTGTTAAAAAATATGGTCTCTTCAAACTGCATCTCTTGACCTCTATTCCCATATAATTCCCACACTTAGAGCAGGAGGCTGTTCTGGCTCAGTCCGGGGCGAGGATGGAGCTGTGAATGGGCAAGAGGCTGAAGTGCCTTCTCGAGCATGGGCATCGCTGGTTCCCCACCGCCAGCCACTTCTCTGCCTCTTGGCTTGTCCTCTCCTTGTTCACAGCCTTGTGGGTCATTTAAAGGCTAATGCCCAAATTCACCAGCTTTTTGTAATGAATTATGCACGTACTTATGCAGAGACCACTGTACAAATAGGATTGTGAGATGGTAATTTTAACATTTCAACTCAATTAGCCAAAATCCATCAGCTTGCCAGGGTCCTACTATAGACAGCACAGGCGGGGACCTGGTCACATGAAATGCTAGGAATTAAAATTAACAGTTCTCTAGAAAATATTCAATAAAACCCAGTCCTTGGGGTACTATAGAGGCAGGGAAAACCCTGTTACTTCCACCATTTCACAAAGATTGTTACCAAAGCTGCAGGAATTTTTAACCACGTTGCCAAGATTTACATTCACAATTTGAAGGCACATAATTAGCCTGAAGATTTGACTGAAAGCCCTGATTCCTCCAGTGCCCAGAAGCTTATGGAGTGCTCTTGAGTAGTCCGTGGGGGAATTATTGAAAAATATTCGTTTTTCTCCATCAGTAATTATTGCCTTCAGGGTTATCACTAGAGAAAGCAATTTCAGACGGGGGGTTTTGAATAGCACATGGAACCGTAACACTAGGTAATGTTATTTAATTGCAGAGCTGTAACAATACTTGGTATTTCAGCAGCCTTAAGCCTTAAGTCTTAGTTCAATAACCTTTAAGATTTGTTATTCTTTGCCTTATCATTGAGTTGTAACATTGTCTAGGTTGTTATCTCTACAAGGTTTAAATTTCCAATCTATTAAAGTAAATTCAGCAATCTATTATTTCTAGGCTATTGAGGAAAGGTTAAAATGAAAATTATACTGGAGGGAATAAGTTCTGTTCCAAGTACGGGTTGAAAACATCTCAGCAGAAAGCAGTACGGTTTCAGGGGAAGAAGCACTTATCAAGGGAAATGAAATGACTGATAACTATTGATTAAAGCAGCTTGAGTGAGGTAACGTGAAAGGATTTTTTCCCCCTACTAATGTAATGGAGAATTTGCAATGCATGATTTAGACAGCTTCTACCTCCGAGCTGCTTTTGTAAGACTGAGTTAGACTTTTAGCACTATATTACAGGAATGGAAAATTTCACTTTCAGGAGTACACAAGAAGACCGGCATCCGTCTTTGCACAGCCAGCCACCCAATGTAAATGAGCTACACGGTG
Organism: Eurystomus gularis; assembly: GCA_013400335.1. NCBI lineage: Eukaryota > Metazoa > Chordata > Aves > Coraciiformes > Coraciidae > Eurystomus > Eurystomus gularis. The sequence continues at coordinate 131,580 of VZZY01007876.1, forward strand.
CGGGAGAAGCAGTGAATACAGATCTTTGGGAACAGCAGCTAGCCCAGCTGAAGGGCGATTCTTCAACATTAAGACGTTGTGGATCCCAGCTGGACCTTAAATCACCTAAATCTTAAAGCACCTTAAATCACCTAAATCTGTGTACCTGTGATGGGCAAAAGTGACAATGCTGTACATTAGCCAAGCTGAGGCTCATTTATCTTGACTTATGGACTGACTGATCAATGCATGCCTATTGTGGCACTGACCTGTTTGTCACTGTGGTGATTGTCCCTCTGTACTTGGCACTGGTGAGGCCGCACCTCAAATCCCGGGTTCAGTTTTGGGCCCCTCAGTACAAGAAGGACATTGAGGGGCTGGAGCATGTCCTAAAAAAGGCCAACAAAGCTAGTGAAAGGTTTTGAGAGCAAGTCCGGTGAGGAGCAGCTGAGGAAACTGGGGTTGTTGACCCAGAGAACAGGAGGCTAAAGGGGCACCTTTTCTCTCTCAAGAACACCCTGAAAGGAGATTGGAGCCAGGTGGGGGTCAGTCTCTTCTCCCAAGTAACAAGCAATAGCATGCGAGGAAATGTTCTCAAGTTGCACCGGGGGAGGTTTAGGTTGGATATCAGGAAAAACCTCTTCACTGAAAGGGTTGTCAAGGGCTAGTCCAGGCTCCTCAGTGCAGTGGTAGAGTCCTCATCCCTGGAGGGGTTTCAAAACTGTGGAGATGTGGTGCTGAGGGACATGGTTTAGTGGTGGACTTTGCAGTGCTGGGTTAATCATTGAACTTAATGATCTTAAGTGTCTTTTCCAACCTAAATGATTCCATGGTTCTATGCTCATGGCTTTGGTGTCTCCCCCTGCCCCACACCCTAGCCTTGCTGCTAAGCTTTGAAGGGGACCTGAGTGCATCTAGGCTTCAGCCCTGTTTCTGTGAGACCAGTCCCAGCAAACAAAAACCAATTGTACCTGTTGGTACAGAAACTGCAGCAGCAACAAAACCATGAAAAAAATCCCAGCCCTTAATGCTCGGCCTGTTTATTTTTCAGTACAATGGTAGCAGTTGATTTTATTAATTTTTACAGCACTATTGGGAAATTTAACAGTCCTATAAAATCCAGTTTAACCCTCCCTAATTGTCTTATCTCTTCAAATAAATGCATGCTCTGGGAATTTTAAAAATGGAGACTATTAACTGGATAGACCCATTACAAGGGATAATTTCCCTCTTACACAAATACAGAGTCCCGACACAATAGACAATAGCCTCCGTGGTTTGTCTGGGGGTGAATATGCCAAGGCTCACTAAAAGGGGTGTTTTGTTCATTGACCCCCGTCTGCTAAGGGCTCCTTCGGAGCTGCCACGTGTGCAGAGCAAATTGCAAGGCACCAAGGGTTCTTGTCAAACGAGCGATTGCACAGCCGCTTGTTTGAAAACAAATCATTCAGTCACTGAATGTGTTTTCACATAGTAAAACTATTTAGTCGCTGGTAGGGATGAATGGCATGTTCAGTGAAAGGAGCCACCAGTCTGGGGCCACTGGAGGTGAGTCTCAAGGAGGTGGAGGTGCGGTGAGTTTTGTAGTAGGGCTGAGAGTCTCATTTTAGGCAGAGGGCTTCACAGCCAGGCACCGCTGCGTACCCTCAAAGATTTCTAAATGTGTTCAAACAAAGGCTTGATAGGCCGTGATTTGTAAAAAAATTGTGTAATATGTCAGATGTGCACAATACAGATGTATCTATAGCTACAATATCTCTACTGAAGGAGAGCGTGCCTCATTTCCAACACGGCACACCCACGCAGTGCGCGTTCCTTAATTCAGTTTTCTTCTTTTTTTGTGTAGCCACGGAGCTATACTGTAGAGATAACCACTATGTGAAAATGACTGCCAGCCCTCTTCTGCCGTACTGCTATTTTTATGGCATTCTAATCGTTTCAAAAGACAGCCAAGCCCTTCTAGCGTGCACTTTCCCATTGCTCGCAGCAGGCAGCACAGCCCGGCTTCATCCCAGCGTGGAGCCCATGTGCCCTGCTTGCCCCGCCAGCCCACCACCCTGGCCTCAGGGCTTGCCACCACCAGTCTCCTGCAAAGAGGGCTTGTGTGACAGCTCCTCCAGGCAGTGTTTTTCCCATAGGTCATGCTGCCATTAAGTTATTCTTGCTTCTGAGAATGCTTTTCACAGCTGCATTTTTTTATTATTTCTTTTTTTTTCTGAGGCAGATGAGACTTTTGAGGCAGAGACTATAATGAGGAGGCTTTGCCTTCTGGGATCATCTCTACTGCTGACAGAAGTTGTAAGATGGATAGGTTTTGTGCTCTCCTGCATAAGGAAGAGAGAAAAAGAGAATGAGAGCAACAGATCTCAAATGATGTTTCCGTTCTTTCTTCACAAGATCAAATGGCTCCTCATGCTTTCCGTGAGCTGGCTGGTTCCAGGGCTGCTGTGTTAAGGGCTGGAGCTGGAAGGTCATGCAAGAACGTGGGGCTAACAGATGACAAACTGTTTTGAAAGAGAACATCCTCAGCTTGCTCTGTATCCTCCAGATGTTCTTCTAAAGCTCTTGCAAAACACCTCCTCTCTACATACCCTAAACCTACACTGGGCAGGAATGGGTTGGTTTTAGCCCAATTCTGTGAATAGTGGTGGTCTTCTTCCCTCTCCTCTGCATTCTGAGCATCCAAAAGGCAGATACAAGCTACATTTTTAAGTGGCTTTTTTTTTTTTTCAGAATGAAAGACACCATCTGTGGCATATCCTCCTGTTTGTGTCTGCTGCATCTCTGCAGACTGAAAACCGTTGTGTGTGTCAACACGGAGCCTCTCCAGTTGATGAACTTCTGTTTTTTTTTTCATAGGCATGACTCAAATAATAGTGCAGAGAGAAAAAGCATTTCCAATCACAGGGCTATTTCTGAAAGTTTGCCTGGCACCTGGGTTGAAATCTTGTCTAAAAGAGAAAGTGTTAGGTCCACAATACCCAAAGGCAGATGTCCTGATGAATTCCTGACAGAGAAGGTTGAGTAGTAATTCATCTGGCAACTTGAGGAGGACTCTGTACCTCTCTTCCAGATAATTGAACTTTAATTTATTTAAATTTGATGGAAAACCATATGGGGAGGAACAGAAAGCTAATTTAAAGCAGTGCTCAAAGCAATCAATATGTTAACAGATTCCTTCAATTTTTCACACTTGGTTGCTGAAAAATGCTTAAAATGTATGGGTTTTTTAACTGGTATTATGAAAACACAGAGTTTCTGGCATGTTGTATTCAAAACTCAAGAGCCAAAATAAGCCTCTGTTGTGAAAATGAAAAAGTACTTTGAAAGCACAAATTCTTTTATTAGAAGTGGAAATGACGACTAAGCGATCTTTTATCAAACGTCGCGCATCTCTGAAGTCTTCCAGGGAGACACGTATAAATCCTAAAGGGTTCAATCACTGGCCTTCATATGGCCCAGAAATAAAAAGCAATAAAGTAGTTGTATGAATTGCATTAACAGATTGAAATTGGCAGTAAGAGTACATGGAGGAGCCCTTGATGTAGAAGGAGTAAGTACAGATTTGAGCGGGAGAATGCAGAATTACCGGTTAGGCACGTCAAAGATGAGAGACAAACTTTTATCAGTTTTCATGTTTTCCTTATTCCTTTGGTGCACCTCAAGGTCAATTCTTTCCACATCAGGTTTTGAAAACAGATTTTTCAATGGCAGGTTATCTAATACTATGCTTCTCCTCTTATATATTTGTCTTCTACCACTGACCATCTTTTGTCCCACTTTCAAATGCTTATATGTGTTATGCTCACAGCAAGGCACAAGTTAATTTAGTTAGAAATTAAACAAGCTGTAGGCAATTTTAAAAAAATAATAAATGTTCTAATTACATTTTGTCTTCTAAAAATAAAATATTTTATTGATATCAGCAATATCAGAAAGCTGCGAGCTTTACATGTGCAGTTTGTAATTTACATTATGGTTTCATCTTTGTCAAGCTTGAAGAGTGCAAACTGTAAAAATAAGTGAAATCCTGTTCTTTCCTAAAGTTTAACAACTTGAGATTGTTAAGAAGGCTGGAAGCTGAGAGGAGCAGTTACTCCCTGCAATGAACTTTTAGCAACCCGTACAAAATCCCATGGAAATTCTATAAATAGTCTTCAGTCTAACCTCATTGAAGGCAGGTCTGACTTCTCTGTGGCTTTTTAAAAAACAAATTATTCTAAGCAGCACTTTTGAAAAGGTTTTGGGGTTTTTTTTTTGTAAGCAAATGATCCTGCAGCCTTTTTCATTATCGGAGGCCTGGAATTAATTTCAGATTTGCCAAGTCCTCTCCCAGAAACTTATTAGCATGGTGGTACAGCTCTGCAGAGATTAATAGCTCCAAAGGAAAAAGAGCAAATAATGGCAAGAGTAGCTTTTTTAAAAAAAAAAATAAATTAATGTTTCTTCTCTTTCTTCATATCTTTTCCCTCTGGATTTGTTCTATCTTGGGATAGCCTTGACTATAGAGCAACAGATAATTAAAATTCTGAGGTCCTGCAAATGCTGCTTATTTCTTGCAAGATCAATGTAATAGTGAAATTTGTGGATGCCAAGTGAAAATGAAAGGCTCTTTTAAATAAAATGCATCATAAAATTGATGAAATTAAAACGTTTGTCTTTCAGTGGCTAGCCTGCTGCAAGCAACTTCACCTACAGCGGACTGCAGAGGAGCTGGAAATTACACTTTCTATCAGCTTTTTAAGGCCCTGTGAAAAAAAACATTATGATCAGTTCAAAAAAACTTCAGGCCACTAAAATGCTAGCCAAAGGAAGGAGACAAGGCCAATAGCAGTGTTCCAGGATGCCTTCAACAGCCGAGAAGTTGTGGTGTGAGATGCCCATTACGATATTCAGTGTGGACCACCCTCCCACACTCCCAGGTAGTGTCTGCCAGGTGGAGCTGAAGAGATGCCCCTTCCTAAGCTGAGATCTGATGGTTGGGTACCTTTGACCTCCACACTATCTGCATCCTGAAAATATTTCTGAATACAAGGGGGGCTGACATCACAGTTCTCCAAACAGCCCAGCTCAAAGTGTAATCGGTCTCTGCTGATTTGGAAGAAGGTGAGTCAAAAAGTCCTCGTAGTCTTTCAAGCAACCAGTGGTCAGAAGAACAGAATTAACTAATATCATAAACATGATTCAATCAAAATTCATCAGCATCTACTCAAAAAATCTCCTTTCAGCTCCTTGTTGGGAAAACTATCCTTCAAAGTCTTTAATTTCTAACTCGAGGCTTCCATCTGTTCTGTTACCAAATCCCACCCAGAAAGCTGCCAAGATCCATCTTAAAACAGTTTAGGTTCCTTCTTCCACCACTGTGTTTGATAGAGGGTTTCTAAAATTCATCACGGTGATTAGAGGCCTTCTAATTCCACCCTTAAATGTATTTAAGAGCTATATATCTCTCTATATATCTATATATAGATATACAGATATCTATCTCTGTTTGATCTTGTGCTACCCTTCCACTCAGATAGTTCTTCTGGTTATCCCCAGATCATTTTTACAGAAAATTGTCACAAAATTCTTGGTCTTTAGTCTCCTAGCTTTCTGTGTGATACCTGAGTAGCCAAGGTAGTTAAGCCACAGGTTTTGCCTGCAAGACATGAGCAGCTGTGTTGATTTTATTTTACACTCTTCCTGCGGTTCTGATAGATCAGTGCCCATTTACACTGCCCTCCTCATTTTTTTGGGGAAAATCAGGGGCAGTGGTAAGGGACACTCACTGAGAGAGCATTGCTTTATTTGCTGAACAGACACCCTGTGACAATAATGATGATGACTTTATGAAATTAGTGTTGTAAGTGGCTGAAATTATGAAAGGAGCAGGAAATAAGAGGATCTTAAACAATTAATTTGCACAGGATTTCAAGGGCTTAGTCATGAGCCAGACTAGTATTTGTATTTTTATATGGTGAGTAGTGAAGTGGTTTCTTCTATTGATTTGAGTCCTTCTGGTACAGGACTATACCCAAACACTGAGTGTCCTGTCAAACAAGAGGATGCATATGGAGGTTGGGAGAGTGTGTTGGGAAGAGGAAGGGGTAAAGAAGCTTTGACTCTGCTCACAGGTTGTGTGCACAGCTCCTGGGAACTTCACATCTCAATGAATGGAGCTATGGCGAAGCAATCTGACCTTGCCTTAGAGGCTCCAGAGGGGCCCCAAAAATGCTCTGAGCTTAGTAAAAACACTAAAGTCTCTCCAGAGTCACTCAGAAGGTATGGATGACATCACATAATGCTGCTAGTGTCTTCCTTAAACTGCACATGGGACTATAAAAAGTTTATGTATATGTGCTCCAGTGTAACCTATCAACAGTACAGCACATATGAAAATTCCATGTACAAACTGAAGGCAGCACAATGCTGGGTCCCACCAGGGCCATGTCCTTCTGTTGTGCTTATGTCTGCATTCCTATAAAGTGCTTCTGACTCAGGCTTTTTAATATCTTAAAGAGCAATAATGAACATTAGCAAAATAGTGAAGATATAATAGTTTCTCCCGTAAGCCTACATCTATGCCATGGTGTTTGAGTGCATTTGCATAATTAAAACAAAGAATGCAGCATAAGAAGTAGCGCTAATGGATGACTACTCTCACCCTTTACAACCAAGCACCATCTGTCATTTACAAGGAAAGCCGGCTTTTCAACTCCCTTCATTCTTTATTAGAATTTATTATTTTTTATTTCCTTGGCAGAAAGCCTCTTCTGGTTCCAAGGGTACAACTTGGGATATATAAATCAAGTAGTGCAGAGAAATGTCAGATGTCTGTTGAGTAGAATAATGAGCGTCACTGGCATGTGCCTCTGCCCAAGAAAGGCACTTATCTCTGGAAAACCTTGCTGAAGTTGAGAAACCCCTGCCCTGGCTGACCCTCCATCTACCACATTATTTGCATTGTCCACAGGGAGCAAATCCTTTCCTCCTTCAGGATTTCCTTCCCAGCTTCCGAACCTTCATGCTCGCCTGGTCCTCACCTTCACATCTGCACTTTTGCTTGAAAACAGAAATAACAGCAGTCTCTTTCTGGCCTTCTCCAAGCTGTATGGAAAAATGGGTTGGCTCACTGTGATTCATTGTTGTTGTTTTCCTTTTTTTTGCTTCCTCGGTGTGGGCGTATGTGTTAGACACTACCTGGCAGAGAGAAAGGGGAAGGAAGGAGGAGATGTTGGGGTGTGGGTCTGAAGCTGGAGCAGGGTGGGACTGTCTGTACACAACAAAGGAACGGTCTCTGTTCCTGGGTCTCACCCTTCAGCACTTTTGCTCCTTTTGGGGAATAAGGGAGGAGAAAAAAAAAACCAAACAGCCTAGACTCTCCAAAGCTGACACACTTTCAACCCATTCTCTTTGAATTTTCTGGGGTCAATGCTGCCAAGAAGAGCATCTGTCCTCCAAACAGACAGCCAAAGCGAAGCAGTGCTCCCCTAACAAAGACGACAGGAGCAATGGTTTCATCAGCAGATGAAACTGGAGACCTTCTTTTGTACTTCACTTTCTATCCATAGTTCTAACTGTGCTCCCTCAATGTCACAGGCTTTTAATATACTTCTTGTCACGTAGCTCCTTGCCCTCGTTATATAGTCAGGGAGTGAATGACAGAGAGACTGAGATCTGTCTTGTGAGACCTGTGGCCACCGCTTTACAGATCTGGACTTAGGTGACATACTCAAAGACAGCGAGCAGGGAATCAGACCTGGGCTTTCCCCATGCCCCAGACCACCATGGATGCAGCAGATCAGAAATACTCCATCCAGCACAGGGCAGCCCTTTATAGCATAAATACTCGGCCACCATATTCTGCAGCACCAGGAGGTTCACAGCCCTGAGTTAATATCTATCCCTTGCCCATGTGGACTGGCTCAACAGGCAAGTCTCCCCATGAGTGCAGCTTTTCCATCACTATTCCCAGTGCCCGAGCCCTCCACGGTCCCTGGTTTCAGCACAAAGCGGCCGTTTCTTGTAATACACAGCAAGAAATTCCTGTGGTGGTGTTTCAAAGTGCCAGCACATGTGGACTGCTCTCTGGGTGCATATTTTTACTGTTTCCATTTCAGCATGATTTAAGGCTGTGGGGAAAATAGTTACAAAGGGGGAGAGAAAAAAAATCCCAACCCCAAACTCTCCAAGACTGCTGAGGTTGGGCAGCTTCATTTTGTACTTAGCAATCACAATCTGCACTGAGATAATTAGACTCAAAAGTCGAAAGAAAAGGGCCAGATGTTTCCAAACCTGTTCTGCGGAGATTCTGCCTTTGATTGTGACAGTTTAGCATATGAAATAAAGCTATCTATAGTTGGAACTGGAATTTCACTTCTGAGGTAAAAAAAAAATAAATATATATATATATATCTGATTCATAAGAGGAAGCTATGGCTGAAAGGAGCAAATAGCTTGTGAAAACTAGCAAGATAAAAGGCACAGTTAAGTCAAAAATTAATGAGTTTTACCTTCTGTAGAGTTTAAGTCCTGGATAAAATGGAAAGGCTATTGGAGTATATGACAAACTATTACTGCACACAGAGAAATACAAAAAAACCTTGTCCTTTTGATCTGTTTCTATAATAACTATAATTTTGGGAAACAAAAGAAGTGCACAGGCCATCCCTGCCCATCAATGAATTTGAAAGAAAACATATTGAAGAATTGTGATACTTGCAGTTTTTCAGCCGAACTTTCAGTATTTTTAATTTTATTTCAATACTGGAGTAGAGTGAAGTCAGCGATGACACCATGAATTACTCTGGCTGAAGATCTTATCCCTTTTTTTTTTTTTCATGGACCTCAGCATCTCTTCTCAAGAAGCAACTGAAGAGATTGTAGGAGGATTGAGAAAGTAAAAAGGTAATTATGAGAGAGGAAGCTAGTTAAGATTCTAGACTATTGGAAAATCCCAATGCCACAGAATATGAAAGGTCAGGTAACTAAGAAACAGTCAAATTAAATTTACTTTCCTCTTCAGCTTTCCAAGAAAACCTCTGCAGCCACAGAACATTTCAGACCCAAAGGAAAATTACATGGAAATATTAGATGCCCTTTAGAGAAACGGCTTATTTAAGTGGTTTCTCAAGAGCACTAGAATATTGCTTTAAACTACAGAGATATCTTTGAACTGCTAGAATAGAATTCAGTAGAAAACCGACACACAGAGCAACTATCTGACTATCCATCCATATGTGGACATACAATAAAAACAGAGTTGCTCGGAGTCCACTCTGTGGCTGACCTTTCCTACTGCAATGCCGTAATCCAGTAATTTCCAATATTTAATGTGAAGCGTGTGGTCACAAATAAAATCTGTCCGGACCAGTCAGGAAGAGGAATGACTGTAACTCTGCCAAAAGGAAGGAGGTTACCATGTTCAGAAACCTTTATTAACTGACTACTGGGAGAGCTAGTTATGTCCTGCTTGGTGATGGCTGGTATCAGAGCTCACCCCATTGCCAGCCAGGCTCTGATGTAGCTAATCGCCACGTCTGTGAGCTGTGGTAATCGCTTCCCAGATGGAATCACTGGCTGGGGTAACACGATCCAATTGTTCACTGCAATATCACGGATTGTGATACGATTTCCTTTCCAATAGCATTTATAATGCAGACACAATTCATATTGATTTTTTTTTTTTTATTGTAAAATGTCCCACTGAACAATTTCCACATATGGCCAAAGTTACCTAGAAGGATTTTCATAATAAACTCTTGCACAATAACATAAAAATCTCTTGAAGCTACAATTATCCTGGGTAGATCAGAGTCCTTAAGCAGTTAGTTCTTGTTCTCCAGCTTCCCTTTTGTAAGATATGCATACCTAGGTTTCTACAAACATACTAATAAAGTCCATCTGAGGATCAACTCATTCCCTAAGCAAAACTGACCCAAATCTAAATTTAGCTACTCCTGGTATGCCATAATTTGCATGCTTGACTTATTACATATGCTTGCAGCGCCTAGTCCCTCTTCCTCTCATCCTTCTCATTCTTTGCTCGTGGTTTCCTGACAATCACAGTGTTGTCTCATGACTGTTCACCATGCCCAGGTTCTTCTTTTCAGTGTGCTGCTCCATCTTATCACAGTCAATGTCTCTTCTCCACAGCAGTCCATCAGACACAAATGCCTTGCAGGTTCTTCTTTAGCAAATTGCCTTCAGTGCTCACGTGATCCAGAAGTATGAAGCTTTTGCTCCCTCCCTCACTGCCTGGCTGGCTGCAGAGGTGTCAGACTACACTATCTCCCCATTCCCAAAGGCATGGCTTTGCCTTCCCCACCAAGGCCTACCTTTGCTCTTAGGCCCACCAGTTTCTTCTCCTTAGACAAATATTTCTTTGTGACCTCTTAGGTGACACCAGTGAGGATGGGTAAAGGGTCAGTAGACTTAGCCTTAAATAATTTACTAATTTTAGCTTGTCTCATGATGAAAACCGCAGATCCCTACCAAAACTGAGCACTGCTCCTACTACAGCAGAATGTAGGTGGCACACCCTCTGGATTGCTGCAACTCCCAGATCAAAGATAGCTGAGAAAGATGGATGGATGCTAATTCTTTCTTCACATATAGCTGAATGAAACCATGCAAGTAGAACCAAGTTACTTTTCAATCCTAGTGAATAAGCCCCTAAAATATGATTCATGGAACAAAAAACATCTGCAAAGGATGTTCTCCTTAGATCCTTGAAAAAAAGTGGTTAAAGCTCATTACTTCCCTGTGAGGCAGGAGAGAATTACCTTCATTTTTCAAGGAGGATACCTGAGTTTCAGAGGCTGACTTATCTAAGGTCACACAGTAGAAGAGAAGTAGGTACAGAAGCAGATCCAGACCACTTGAAGCCCAGATCTGTGTATAGAAACTGTTAAAACTTCTTTTCTGGGAGCAGGAACTGGACTCATAGCTGTAGAATATCCTATTTCATTATGAGCCTATTGACATAGATAAATATTTTCAGAGAAAATTCATGTTTAATGAATTAGTACAAAGAAAAGCTGCTTTTAAAATAGTTTCTGTCTCTAGTTATAATAGGAGAGGAAGAAGACACATTAACTTCTTTTGCAAAATTCTATTTTCCTTTAGTTTGAACTTCAACAGAATTCAGGTCCTGCAGGAATACAAGATTTTAGACATGTCTTATTTATACTGTATTTATTATATTTTTTTAAAATACCTGCTAAGAGTTGTCTTCATAACCATCTGCTTCCAAATAGAATCCACACAAAATGCAACTGCAGTTATTTAGATAAACGTATGTGCTTTTTAGCTTTCGCTGGTCTTACAGGCAAAAAATAACTAGATGAAAATTCCTCCCAATTTGATTAGTACAAAAATGTAGTCTATTTATAAACTGTTATTCAAGCAAACACACTGAAATATGCCTCACCATCAGATGAGTGTCATTTCTGATAGTCCAAATCTTTCAGTCAAATATAATACGTTTTTATTTACTTTTTGTAAGGCTGTGTAGAATTATTACCAGTATGACTATTAGGATGCAATTCTGGCATTCAAAACTCCAGGGGAGAAATTAATCCCTAATATATATTCTCAGGCTTTGGTGGGTGGGGACAAAGCAAACATAGTTGGTCACACTCAAAGCCCGTACTGTGAGACCAACGTACGTCTTACTCAGCTTCAAGCAGCTAAAATTTGTTGATCTGTGTATAAGCTCACTCTCTAAGCTTTCCTCAGAGTTCATGGAGACTTCCCTGGGGCTGTTTCTGCCATCCTTTTTCTCTCCACGGACTCCAAGAAAAGCCTAAATTTAAAGTCTTGGATGAATGCTCATCACCTGACATTGGAAAGATCATCCCCTTTGCCAGGGACAGAGGTGTAAGTGCTGTGGCAGATCCTCTCTCATGAGCATCAAGTGAGGTTGGACAGCTGGCATCAGGACCATCCAGCCCATTTTTCACTCTTCCAACCTTTGATGCCATGGGATAGTCACTGTGCTGTAGAAGGTGGCCTGGATGTGACCATAAAGATTCACCAAGGACAAAATCTGTCCCATTGAGGTGTTGTGTGTATCGCAAACCAGAAGAGCAGCCGTGCTGGGCATGGGCTTTGCACAGAAGGAGCTGCAAGGAGGTCTTCAGGAGGTTTCCCACATCCCACTTTGAGCGTGTCTTCGTTTTATGGAGAAGGTGCTTGCACAACGTAGCTCCAAACATAGCTGGTGGCTTGGGCTGCTCATTAGAGGTGGAGGAAGAGGTCCATGAGTCAGTGGAGCAGTGGAAATTGTGTGATGTATGAGTTCCCACAGGTCACATTTGTGACAGGAGATAGCCAGCTGGACACATGCTACTTTTCCATGTGCTGGAAAATGGGGGCTGGATTGTGCAATTACTGCCTGTGATGATGAGAATTTGGTCATGACACAGGAAGGCACATGCAAGAGAGGACTCATCCAAGGATGACTGCTTATGCAGTCTCCCAGGGGATCATCTCTCACCAAATGTTGTTATCATGAGAGACAAAAAAATCTGCAAATCCAAACCAAAGCTCCTGTGATGCCTGGGTGGAGGGAGCTGCCTGAAATTGTGATGGGCTTATCTGCTTGGAAAGTAGAGATAACAATTTGTTCCTCCAGAACTCACCACTCAGCAGGCAAACAAGAGAGAGGGAGCATCACAAACTGTGAGCAGCTTTACTCCTTTGCCCATCTGTGTCCTCTCCTTCTAATCTCTCCAGGTATTTCCATTGTGCTGTTTGCAAGTGCTGATTTCTTGATTTCTCTTTCTCCACTCTCAATCATTTAACATCCAGCATCTCTGGCTTTTAAGTCTCTCTGTATCTTCTTCCCCAAGATTTGACCTTTTCCTGAAAGTCAAGTTTGCTCATAAAACCTTTTTGTCCTAAGCCAGTTCCTTACTTAGGCAGCTGCTTTTCTCTTTCTGGCTGTTTCCCATGCTAAAAAACCCCACAGTTGCAGACTTTGTGTGACGGCAGAAACCTTCACAGTTCTGCTTTTTACTTTCAATATCAGCAGTGCCTTGTCCAGCAAAGAGAGAAACTCCAGCCTCCCACTCTTATGAGATCACCCAGTTTATCCAATATAGATCTTTCTAGTCTTTATTTGGGGTGAAAATTTGGTTCCTGTCTTGAGAAAGAACCTATCTTTGGTCCTTTCCCCACCAGAGTGATCCCCAGATGGGTCCCCAGCTTTGGGTCCTACATTGTAAAGCCACCTCAGATCAGTGCTATGAATCTGATTTTCTCATGAAGTTGCAAACACCCCAACTGAGATGAGGTGACGCTTCAGGAAAGCAGGACAAAGAACAGAAAATGAGTTTTAAAGTCTCTGGAAAACAGCTCAGATTTTTAAACATCCTTAATTTCATTCTTTAATCTCTTTTTCCAGTCTGAAAAATCCCCTGAGTGAGGACCGTGTCTCAGACATCAAACAGTTGCCCACAACTCTGCCTGACTGAAAGTCTTGGAGAAAGCTGGAACCCTGCGGAAACGGGAGCTGTAGCGTGGCCAGGAATTATATTCAGTCTCCTTCTGAATACCCTTTGCCACACCACAGACACCACGGCCTGTGTTTTGATAAAAATAGAATAATTCCTGCAAAACAGATCCTAAAGATACTCCTCAGCTAACAAAAGAGTGCTATCAGCACACATCAAAGCAATGAAGAGGGAAGACATAAGGAAATGACACGGAGCTCTATGGTATCCTTCGCGGATAATTGGATAGATGGAGCCCAGGCTTGAGGCTGTATCCTTAATTTTTAAAGCCGTGCATGAAGAATTAAGCATTAAGAGGAATGGGAGTCATCATGAAGCAAAACAGAAAGCCTGGTGTACCGCTATGAAAATGTAAGTTAAGTGCAGTAGCTGCCAGGAGAGAAATAATGAGGTGCACTCCTGGCCTTATCTGCAAACTCTACTGTACAACGCATCGTTAAAAGCAATCTCCTGGTGAAAAAGAATGCCTGCCTCATTTTAAGCTGTTTTAATGGTGCACTGTAATTATGCTTACAGATGTTTTAAGGATACATATGTAGGAAACTGCAGGTCTTTAATTATAGGTAGGGCTGCATACGGTGCACTTTGCTCCACTGCAAATGAGCCCGGGCTGACCCCGGAGCGACCTTCAAATGTCTGTGGAAGACACATCCTGCCTCCCCTCTGCAAATTGAAATCAGTTGCAATGGCAATGACCCTCTTTAAAAACACTTCCTTGCTCCAGAGCAACAGTGAAGCTCTGGCAGGAGCTGATCTCCTCCTGGGAATGTCGCTCTGGCTGGATGGAGGCACATTTGGCTCTTGGTGCTTCTCGCTGCACGGCCAAGCACTCACCCTGGGGCCCCAACAGATGCTCAGCCCGGACTGGTCCCACGGGTAGCGGTAACAAAATAGGGCTGAATTTTCCCACTGCACTCCAAGTCCAGACCCACAGCTCTCTGAACCTGCTGACCATTTATTTTTGCCATCTTCTTGGATACAATGGGTGGGTGATGAGTGGGTGGCTGGGAAACGGGCAGTTGTCACAGCAGGTATCACTCTTTTCTCTTCTCTTCTCTTCTCTTCTCTTCTCTTCTCTTCTCTTCTCTTCTCTTCTCTTCTCTTCTCTTCTCTTCTCTTCTCTTCTCTTCTCTTCTCTTCT
>VZZY01007876.1:146220-169348 GCA_013400335.1 Eurystomus gularis
CCCTTCCCCTTCCCCTTCCCCTTCCCCTTCCCTTCCCTTTCTTTCCCTTCCCACCTGCTGAATAAATCCAGCCCGCAGAGGCAATGAACACAAAGAGGGAGCGCTGGTAATTACACGGTGTGTGACATTAAGATTGTTTACTTGGTTCTACAGAAAAATCATACTCCCCCTCCCGTCATCGCCTCAGCTTCTTGCACCCTTTCCCAGTGAACAGTTCTTCAGGGCAATGTCTCTGGCTATGCATGAGCACACAAAAACATTTAAAGTGGAATTAAAATTCATTAACAAGAGCAACAACATCAGCATGCTTAAAAAGCTGGTTAACTAAGAGTGGGGGCTTTGTGCCTCTTGTTAGAACTCCTCACTCAAAGATTGTGCCACTTTTCAATGCATTTTTACTTCTATTAGCTTGGCAACGCATGCTTACCTGATAAAGAAAATTAGAATTTGTTCCATTATCTGTACTGTTTTGCAGCTTGTTTCCCGTGCTCAGACCAGTTATGAACTCAGGTGGTGCCAGGGGATGGAAGTGAGCATCTGCAGCAGCCTGGCCGATTCTCCATGGCTGCTGTACCCTCCTCATTCTCCAGAAGCATGAGAAAGGACAAGACTGAACTTTACTCTTAATTTTCTTCCAGTTTTCTGATTGTAAACCAAGGGACTCAGCAGGTAATGAGTTCAGTAAGTGGATTAAGTACTTTTTTATTAAAATTAAATACTTGGAGACAGCAAATTATCATACAAGTGTCAAGAATGTTTTGCTTATATTAAAATACTTTTCTCACTTGGAAAGCACTGTGCAAGGATGACTTTCCCCTCTCTCACATCAGCCGTGTGACCTGCAGATGTGGCAGACACCCCTTTATTTTGCAGAGGAAGAGTCCAATAACCAGCTACTGGTTTTGGCCTTACCATTGACTTCCCTATTAACTGAGCAGCCCTGTGGGGAGAAGATCTTTTCAGCCTGTAAAATTGTACAGCTCCCCATTGTTGTGATGCTGCAAAGCAAGAGAGATGAAAAACCTTTCACTGGATTTCAGAGAAACTGAAGTGGACAGATGACAGAAGGTGTTGGCTGGACGGCTGGAAGTGTAGAGATGTGCAGCCAAAACAACGAGCATGGAAGCCATGGTTTTTGTGGGGTTTGTGTTTTTATTTTTTCTGAGGCAAAAAAAGCCTTGTCCAAGGACTGGTTACCAGGCTGCACTAAGGAACGGGTTCTTGTTTATAGGGAAGCAGGTATAGGCAATAAGCGTGACACAAGAGGATTTCATACCTCTAGAGAAATCATCTAGTGGGTCACCATGTCAACAAGAGGAGCAATAGTGGCAGCTCACGGTGATGTGCTCCTGCCTGCAGCAAACCCATCATAAAGAGACTGAGGCCGGGAAAAGTTATCACAGCGGTCTCCCCTTCTTTTATTGAAAGAAAATAAACTAATAAGCAGGAAGGAGATGCATGTGGAGAGACCACAGTAGATGGAAAGAAAAGGGAGAAAAGGTTAAAGGATGGTTAACAAATTTAAATGTGAGTGTTTCCAGACTCTCCTGGAAGTGGATGAAAGGCGCTGATCTCCTCCAGGCTATTCTCAGTGTTTCTGGTTCAGGGCTGAGAGCAGCATTATGTAAAGTAGGCTTTCCTGCAACAGTTTCACTGTTTCACCATTTCCTGACCTTAAAAATCAGAATTTAACTATTTCAATTGGTTGGCCATAGTGACGTCTACTGATAACTTGCAGCTAAGGCCTTGCCCACACTTAAAGCTTGGCAACATAGCTTTCTCATTAAACTTGTAATCGATTTTCCTAGCAAATGCTTTCAATGGCAAGGAGAGGTGTAGAACATACAGTAGTACCTTCAACTATTTGGGTGAGTAGAACTACCATCTCAGTGTTGGGGGTTTTGCAGAGGAAGGCACACTCATAGAATCATAGAATGTACTAGGTTGGGAGGGACCTCTTAAGGTCATCTAGTCCAACCCCCCTACAATTAGCAGGGTCATCTCCAACTAGGTCAGGTTGCTCAGAGCCCCATCAAGCCTGACCTTGAATGTCTCCAGGGATGGGGCCTCCACCACCTTTCTGGGCAGCCTGTTCCTGTGATCAAGCACCCTCCTATTAAAGAACTTACATGGATATGAACTTTTTAATTCATAGGAATACACCCCCTACACTTTGCCTTAGCCTGAGAAAATGTATTTAATCTCACAATTTCCCTGAACTACAACTGACAAGAGCAAATTATACACGTGAATCATGGAAGCCATTGTGAGATGGAGACCTGTGTTTGCTCTCTTCTGCAGGAAAAGACAACTACTACTACGGAAAACCAGTTAAGGGACAAAAGTGATGAAATCTTCTGTTTTCCTGACATTTGGGGAGCTATTCACAGCACTCATGACTGGATTGCATATGGAAACACAGAAATAATTGGGCATTTTAGTTACCATATCTTGTCTTTTAAAATTGGATTTCCTCTTTTTAAGTTCAGATTTCCTGTGGATTTCCATTGTAAATAGATCTCCCTCTCCCTATCTCTCTCTTTCTCTGTCTGTTGTTACTCTGACTACCAGAATTTGTGAATAATGCAGGAGTTTTACATCTCATGTTACAGTGAACCATAACTAGATTTTTTCCTGTACCTGGACAACAACAGAGACTTGGAAAAAAAACTCCACATCATTATATGCCCACAGTCTTTTCTATGCAGGAAGATCCTGTAATGCCAGTTCTGCTCATTAAAATGACTATTGATTTATTCGACAGATGATATACTAAAAGCATTGACTATAATAGAGCAACTAAAAATTCCTTGGCAGACCGTGCTCCCCAACATTTACCTTCCTTGGCACCAGAAGGCGTGTTCAGAAACCTTCTATGTTCAAGATTTCGTGCTCATATAATCATCTGCAGATATCTATAAGAGTAACGAACCACCTGCATGTATCTGCTGTACAAAAGCATGTTTAAAAAGCTGATAAAAGATGAGCTGAGAGATGAGCTGGAGAACGGTCCAAGTCATGCTTACAGTGCAGATGCAGGATCAGAATTTAGTGGATTTTTATGCTTTATTGAAGGTTTCTCCTCAGTCTACTTATGTGTAAGGGAAGGTAATTGTCCTCCCTAGGAAAACAGCAGGTTCACCCTACCCTTCAGCCGTTCACCCTATGTGTGGCTTTAGGTATTTTAGATTGGAATGTAACTAAGCCCTGTCTTGGAATGAAAAGCCTAATCTGGGTCAACACATCAAAATCAAGGAGCTAGTTCTATGGGATTTTAAAAATCAACCCCATCCGTAATTTTATCTCCAAATCTTCAGGTTCATGGGTTATGACATTGCAGAATCATAAAACGCCTGCAGGTTTTCAAGCTTCAGCATGTATTTTTCAAAACCACATAATTTCTGTTTGTTCTCACGTCACTTCTCATGAAGGTTAATTGAACTCTCACTCGAAACATTTCCAGAGACATTGAGAAAAGCCTTGTGCCTAGCAGTTAGAGTGCAGCATCAAATGAGATGCGGGAGCTACAGATTCAATGGAAAATTCAGAGCCAAGACACATCCTACAGATACCACCTCCGACTGGATTTTGCCTGGAGTTTCTCTCCCTTCCCCACTTGAAGCAGGCTGCAACTGACTGGAGAAGCCAAAGTGAGGAATACAGCCAGATTATGCAATAGAGCTATTACATTTCTGTTCATTCTGTATAAAGCTATCCCTCTTTTGTTAAACAGATTCCCTTCTCCTTGTCTCCATCATCATCGTTGTAGTTAACCATGGTATTTCAGCCATGGTGGTCTAGGGTTTCAGTGAGGAAATGGCTTTTAGGGGGGGAAAGTTTATCTTTTATTGGATTACTTTAAAAGAACAGATAAGCATCCAGACATGCAAGTCCAAATGTTCAGAAAGGAATTGCATATTTGAAAGCAAATATATCTCCAGCTTTGTCAGTTTGTCTAATAAAAGTATTTTTCCTTGCAAAGCTTGCCGTGGCTACCCTTGAAATGCTGCACAGAAGTCAGGGAATGTCAGTCAGGAGACACTCATATAGACAATTTTGGAAGAGCTGGAATACCAGCCATAAACATGAATTATAATTAGGTCTCATGGATTCAGATGGGAGCAGGTCTGGGTTTTTCGGCTGCAGACACTCAAGACCATTCCTTGGCAGTGTTACAGGAGCAATATTTATACAACGATGGAGCACAACTTTGTCAAAGCATTTGCACAAATTAAAAACTTTGTTTTTCCTTGCTATTATTTATAGTAGCAGTCTGAAAAAAAAACAACCCGAAGTTGGCTTCCCTATGAAAGAATTTTAATTGCTTTTCATGGCAGGACTGAGTGACACTGTGGGTCCTTTCTCATGAAGTGGTTCCTGGATTTTTTCCTCGGTAAAGTAGCTTGTTATGAGTTTTATCAGAGGAAAGCAACACCAAAGAGTGATCAGTTCTAAGACCTGACATACTTTACTGTCTTGCCCTAGCTAGTTTAGCAGAATCCTTGATATCTCCATATAAGTGCAGTCCCTCATACATTTTTTCAGACCCAGGACTGAAGATACTCCTTGGACTAGATGGTCTCCAGAGATTTGTACCACCTCTCTGGGCAACCTGGGCCAGTATTTCACCACCCTCAGTGTAAACAATTTCTTCCATCTCTCTAGTCTAAATCTCCCCTTTTTTAGTTTAAAAACAGCACACCTTGTCCTGTCCCAACACGGCCTGCTAAAAGATTGTCCCCATCTTTCTTACAGGCTGAGGCAGCTAGATATCAACCTTCTCAGTGGGTACATCAGCTTCCTGAAGATCTTAATCAAATATTTACACAGCTCTCTCATGGGCAGGGTGGACTTGGAGGTGTTTGAGAATTTGCCCCAGTATCCCAGTATAACTGCGTAGAGTTTGTCCGGTTCAGCCCTTTTCACCACTTCAGGAGCCTGCTGCAATATCTTTCTGCTTAAGCTTTGCTTTTTGAATATTGAAACAGAAATGTTTTTAAATGTGCAGGGTACACCTTGTGTGAACAGTGAGAATCAGGAGGAAAAAAATAGTATGTTTTCTTCTTACTGGGAGTTCTGTCCTGGTAGCAAGACGCAGGGGCTTTAATACAAGGGATTTATGCTGAGTGATCTGACTATGCTGAGCTGGAGAATAAGCCATTTTTTCACCCATAATATGAAACAAATGTATTTTGGCTTCAGGCTGAACCATGAATACAGAATAATGTAGATAAAGATTTCTTGAATATAACTTCAACTTTAAAAGAAAAAGGAAATGTCTGTATTTAAAATCTGAGGCCACGTATGGACCCTGGGAAGGTCTGTTGATGTTGAACACGTTGCTGGCAGCAGCTCAATACACAGGAGATCCACTTTCTTCACCACAGAACAGAGAAATAACAATGAACCACTAAGTTAACTCTCCAGATTGCTTTAGAAATGAACACAAGAGATATTACGTCGAATTCTGAAATGAATGATTGCATAGACCTCTCACTCTGAGAAATAAATTTGTATACTTGCATAGGCACATAAGGGGTGAAAATGGGATATTATCTTCAGATGTCTTGGTAGCTGGATAAAGCTATTTAGAAAAGAGCAGTTTCATTTCATAGTCAAATGCTGGAATTTCTTTGTCTCTTCTCATTCCAAACTGGAATAAAATGTTAACGTTTGCTGCTACAATAATCATCAAGAAACAGTATTGTAGTGTTAAGAGTTAAAAAAAACAAAACAAAAAAAACAACCAAACAAAAAACCCACAAGGAAACAATGGAGCTAACCTCTTATTGAAAAAAAGTATTGAAAGTTTCATTAGGAAACTAGAAAATGTAGTAAAAATTAATATGTCACCTCAAACACTCTGCTTCTGCCCTGGACAGAACTGGACCTGTGCAGGTCCTGCTCTGTGTCTGTCTGGGTAAGGGCTGCCATGGCCACGGTAAGCATGGTCATGACTGCATCCTGCAGCTTTCTTTTCTCATGCAATAGCAGCATTTTCAGAGAATTTTTCAACACTGTTGAATGTGTGGGTATCTAAAGCCCTTGTGTCATGATACCCCATGTAAGAACAAACTGTGCGATACAGCAGGCAGATGTTCCTTGTTTCTGTCCTAGCAGTTGCTTGGAGGTATGATACATACTAAGCTTTATTCCAAGAGATACTGGGGTTGAAAAAGCATATTTTGGGAATCTACAGTGTTTGCCTTTCTAATCCCAGCCTCACTCCTTCTGTTCAAAAGGCAACTTGGTCTGGATTTGATCTTGGTACTTAAATCCTACCTCACTCTTGCAATGCAGCAGTGATGGAAGTGGTGAAAGTTGTTGTGGCATGAAGTCTGGTATAGCTGAGGGTGAAGCAGAAAGTCCCAGAAAGTCCATTTTGCTCCAGAGCTCTTTTAAGTGAAAAGCTGCATAAATTTATTCCTGCTGACAAGAGTTAGAAATGTATGAGGCTGTCAAAAACAAACTCAGATGCAGTGTTGTGTCTGTCACCATGTTGGTGGAGTTTAGATAGGCTTGAGAAAAAGAATTTGTTTCCTTGGTAGCAGAAAATTGCTTATTTTACAAGGTGCCATGGAGAGTGTTATCTACTTGGGATTTATAGGGTAGAGGTTTTAATAATGCATTTCAGCAGGAAAGGAATATTTGTTTTATGACATACTTCCCAGGGTGGTGGTTGGCTTTAAACGCACTGTGTCTTGAAAATTAATAATGCACCTATCAGAGAGCTGTGATGCCACTTGCCCCAAGGGCAGGCAAAGGAGATGGAGCTCACACTGTTCCCAAGACATGGGGCAGCTGGGCTGTAGAGGTACCCCAGCTGCCAGGCTTCCTGGTGGGACAGTGTCAGGAGCAGAGCATTGATGTCCTAAATGCAGCTCGTTAATTCGAACAGAACCTCTTTGTGTGGAAATGCCGTTAGCAACAGCAGAGCTGTTGTAGTCATAAAAAGCTATTCCTGTAGGATCGTATTGGGATCTGGTCCTGTGACATACTGCTTGCTGACATCCAATAACAATGGTGAGATAGTGTGGGTCTTTGAACTAAATTCAACCAGGATAAAAATGGTGCTGCTGCTGCTTTATATTAAAGTCAGAGGATCAGAAAATGTGATATAACATGCAATTATTTGGCAAGCAGTGGCTCTGCCAGCTGAGTGGCACTGAGCGGGGAGGAAGGCACGGTGCCTGACTGTCACAAAAGGGGCTGAAATATGGAGACAGAGAGGGGGATCACTTCAAGCCCTTTTCAATCCTGTCCAGCCTGTGAATATCAATTTACTTTCACAGGAAAGGGAGAGAAAGAGACAGGACCCTTGAGCCCGACTTGCTTGCCACACTCTGGGTAAGGAGGAGGGGGATCACCTCGGACCCTTTACAAGCTGCCCAGCCTGCCAGGTGAACTAACAGAGGCACTGGAAAACAGATCCCTATTGGCAGCTCACCAGATCGGAGGGTGACTGTCCTGCAAGCAGCAACACTTAGACAGGATCCCTTATGTCTCAAGATTAAAGTTTCTGGAAACTTTTATATCTATAACTAATGCACTTTATTGTATACGCTCATGGCAATGTGCAGATTCGAGGATACTGATGACAGTGACTGGCTGTGTAAATAAGTTATATAAAATAATAATAATTAGTAGCTAGCCTAGTATTTAATACTTAAGTGAGTATAACCCAGGGTTCTTACCCAAATAGGCTTCAATTCATCACTTTTTAATAGTATTTCTTTACCTGTAGGTGGAGCTTGACTGACTCTAGTCCTACATTTGTCATATTTTGATCGGATTAAACATCTAAAGACATGATTTTCACCATTGTTGCTAGCACACTGGTTGTGATCCATTTCTTGATAGCAGCTACACAGTTGCCTTCACTGAAAACATGCTTGGTTAGATCAGAACAATCATTGGTTACTTCATCCCTGATAAAGGGGAGTAGCTGTGCTACCTTCATAGCACCCTGCTCCCTATTTCAGAGGGGCTTGCAAGTTCTGTTGGCCAGAGCAGGTCACATCCATGGCAACCACTTTCCCCTCCTGTGATCAGCAACCGTGTCTCACTGAAGGCCGCTGCAGCTCATGTCAAGATGTGAGCCTAACTTTGGGAGGAGACAGGATATTCTCATTCCCCCCCCCCCCCCCCCCCCCCCCTCCCTCCCCCCCCCCCCNCCCATCCATTTTCCCACACTGACAAACAACTAACACAACGATAATATCAAGTAGGTGCAGAGAGTTATTGGTTGCTTAATGAAGAGTCTCTCGAGGTTGAAAATTTACAGTCCTTTCACAGTTCAATTTTGTCAGAGTACAGCATAAAAGTAACCATTGGGCAGAGTGCAGTGATGCTGAGATGCATGGAGGAAGTAGCACAGACCTTGAAGACCTACGACACAAAATTACAAGGGAAGGCTGATGAAGAGCACAAGCCAGCAAAAGCCAGCTAAAGCATAGTATGGGGGTGGTAATTAGGCCACTAATTAGATTCTTAAGGGCAGGCTAGGGAAGGAAGAATGCTTTACAGTGGAAAAAGGAAGAAAAAATTCCCAGCACTCTGTCAGACAGGCATCGCCATCTCCCTTCAGACCAATCTGCCTCATGATTGCTCCGACGAGCCAAGTCCTACTTGAGATGAAAAGAGGTCTGAGCAGCTGGCAGTGAGATACGAGGACCTTGTGCCAGAACTACGCACATCTTCTTCACTGCAGAAAAACTGAAGTTCAGAAGAAGAACCTGCTGTGAGTCCTTCTCCACCCTTCCCGGGGGAAGGACCTTGGTCAAACAAGTGGGACCAAAGCTGGATTTTGGTGAATGAGGGGTAGGAATGGAGGTGTCAAGACAAGAATCATCCCTTGTAAGCCAGAATGCACTACTGTCTGTCTGCAGCATGTAGAAAAAAGTAAATGAAAAAGGTTTTAAATGTTCCTTGGAAAAAAACAGGTCCCCAGTGAGTTCAAGAAGCTGAATTTATATCATACAAACACTGTGACTTGATTTTCTGAGGTGGTTGGATTCCCTGCCGAATCACACTTCACACTGACCTGTGTTTGGCTTCATCCTGACCCCCTCCTCCCAGCCATATTCAAAAATCACACTCATTTCATCTTATTTTTCATTTCCTGAGCTGTGAGATCAATAGTCTAGTCACACACAAATATAATCCAAATCTTCTTTCCATACTGTTTTAGTTGTTGTCGCAGAAAGGGCTCAGACGGTAAAGAACTTTTACAAAAGACTGTTGATTCTGCCAGGATGGATCAAAGCTAAATCAGTATTATGGAGAGAAGAGAGAATTTAAATAGTAAGGAAAAAGTGAAGGCATCCAGGATGTAAAATAAATCTGTCATTTTAGCGGTGGTTCTTTCACCTCTGTGTTTTACCACATTCATGTTCTTCTTATTATTTGAAGTAACATCTCCGATATAAATGAAGCATTGTACCTGGAATGGGAGGAAGCTGCTCAGAATCTTGGAAGTAAAGGTAGCAGACTTCAGGAAATATTTAGTGGAGCAATATTTTTGTGGTACATATGGAAATAGTGTTGACAGCAGTGCTGTTAACAGATGGAAGTTGGGATTTAAAAGGGCAGAGTCTCTCCCCTTGGGCTGACCCTGTCCCTGCAGCAGCATGGTGTTCCACCTAACGTGCAGCCTGAGAAGTGTTTGTGGTTCCTTCTCCTCCCAGCTCTATATCCTAACCAGGCTGTGTGTGCCAGGATACCCAATGCTCCGTTCATCTTCCAGAGCACAAGTGTGAGGGAGCACAGGCATTATAATTCCTTGCAAGCAGAGCAGAGCACAGCACCTGGGGAGGAGTGTGTGAAATGCAGCATCTCTTGCCCATCTTCAGGGATGACCGTCAGATCCCTGAGCACAGAAGCTCCCATGAGGTCATATTTTATTTATATGTTTTTGCAAGCCCAGGCACCAAAATGGCCTTTTGTGATCTGGAAGAGGTAGAATGGAGGGTCTTCCTGAAAAGATAAAATGAAATTTCCTGGCAGCATAAGAAAGACATGGATCTGTTGGAGAGGGTCCAGAGGAGGCCATGAAGATGATCAGGGGGCTGGAGCACCTCTTCTGTAAGGACAGGCTGAGAGAGTTGGGATTCTTCAGCTTGGAGAAGAGAAGGCTCCACTACTAGCGGCCTTTCAGTACTTAAAGGGGCCTACAGGAAAGCTGAGGAGGAGGAAGTGTAGTGATAGGGCGAGGGGCAATGGTTTCAAACTCAGTAGACTTTATCTTAGTATATTAAATTAGTATATTAGTAGATTAGATATTAGGAAGAAGTTCTTTGCGGTGTGGGTGGTGAGACACTGGAACAGGTTACCCAGGAAAGTTGTGGATGCTCCACCACTGAATGTGTTCAAGGTCAAGTTGGATGGGGCTTTGCACAGCCTGGTCTAGTGGGAGGTGTCCCTGCCCATAGCAGGGGAGATTGGAACTAGATGATCTTTAAGATCCCGTCCAACCCAAACCATTCTATGATATGATTTTATGATTTCAGTGGTTTCTGCAGGACTGGCAGCTATGCAGGGGGTGAACAGAGTTGGTGGACAGCGACCAGCCATGAGAGAACATGGGAATGGCTCTGAGCAATAACACACCACTGGAGAACAGCAGGTTGGGACATTAGATTTCCTCCTGTGATGAGAACATTACAAAAATTACTGAAAATAAAAATTTACTGGATGAGCAGGTGGGATGAGCAGGTATTCAAGTAAACATTGAATATTGGTCCAATCTATCTACAAATAGAATCAGTGAAGTTGTGCTGGGCCAACTAATCAGGAGGAAAACCGAGCCTAATTAACATTACACTCCACAATAACGGTATTTCATCTCTCTACACCTTGAAAGTAAAGCTAGGAGTCCAGGTACATACTGTCTTGAATACACAGCTCACATAAATCACAGAAAATTTTACCCCCGAGCTGATTATCTCAGCTCCAACATCCAGAGCTGATGGGGAACAATCTTTTTGTGGATGGCCATCTGGAAGAGCACAGTGCCTTCATCTCCACTGGAAAGAGTTCCCTACAGAAAAATAACACTCCAAAAAAAGAAAAAGACTTGACGGTGGAACTATATCTTCCTGAGAATTCAGTTACTCTGGTCAGAGACTGCATCCAATTCAGACCATATATGTCAGTAATACTTGTCCTCACACGTTTTTGGACGCCAGCATTGGGACAAAAAAGGAGAGACTGAATAAGGGAGAGGACTTCTGGAGCAGCTAATAACCAAGCTGCAAGCCTCAGCTACAGTGCACAGTGGCAGCGAATGTAAGAGATTGTTGGCCCAGAAAGTTGATCAGAGGTCACTTTTTCAGCTCTCCAATAGCAGAAAGTACCAGGAGCCATTGCTCAGCTGGTGACCAGTTTAAAAGAAAAAATAGTCATTTTTCAGGCAGCAACTCTTGCCAGGCTCAGCTGCAGCCCGGCGGTGAGGCTTCTTGTTGCTTAAGGAAGTCTCCAGCCGAGCTGCAGGGAACAGAGCGTACGGGCGGAAAGGACGGCTCTTTGTTTTTGTGAGCTTTGGGACCGCTCTACCTTCGCATTGCTGACAGCACAAAGCCAACCACTTTTTCTCCTAAAAAAAACCCCAAGCAGGGATAAAACCTTGATTACAGAGTTGGAAGTGGAGGGATGTGCCAGTAAGGAGAGGAAGAGGAGTGCCCAGTTTGGCTGGGACAGGGTGGGCATCATCCCGCTGCAGCCCACCAGGAGGAAGCCCTCGCCAGGACAACAGGAAAGGCTCAACAAACACTAGAGCAAATATTGCAACTTGGGGTGGAAATGCTGATGTTTTAATCTGTGGCTCGGCATCCATGAGGGATCATTTTCGTTTCCTTGAAGGAAGTGGGAAATAGAGAGAAATGGGGAATTTTATCTCACCACAGACCTCCCAGATGTGCAGGGAGTGCAAAGGGGATTCAGAACGCCCCGGTGACTGCTGAGTGCCTCCCCAAGTTCACCCTTCAATATTTGTGTGTTATTTGCAGGCAGTAATTGACAGAGGCAGTTTAATTAAACAAAACCAGCAAGACAGTTTCTTGCTAAAAGGGCAGACAATAATCATTTTCTAGAAATGGATCCCTCCAGCTCTCCCTGAGGATAAACACTCAGAGCACTTGCAAATTCTGATAAGCGACTTCAAGCCTGCATTGTTATCTTGCTTTTTTTTATGCTGAGAATTTGTTGGGAGGAATAAAAAGAGCCAGAAATCTTTATTATTCTTCCTAAGGGATTCATTGCATTCTACTTTGCAATGCTTCATCATATTACAAATTTTCACCGTACATGCTTTTAATAAATACTTATTGTCATAAAGATAATAACACTCTTATCACATTAATGACTTTGCAGTAGTGTAAATGCAAACGAATATTAATAAAGTTAACAGTAACCTTGATACAGTACAATGCTGGTAACTGGGAAATTTTCTCAGTGTTTTACAGCACAAGAAAGCTTTCTTCTCTGGTTTTTTTTTTTTTTCCTCTGCCAGCGTTGGAAGGGAAAGTACGTGAGATAGAAATTTAGATATCTGTGAAAAAGGCTCAATGATTATTTCCTATTATAGATCACTGCAGACTGTTTTATTAAAAGTATCTTCTCAGCTACAATTCTTCCCTGAGCTATTTCTGCTGCCTACCAGCACTGCAATGAATGAATGAAGACACCATATGGGCACTTGTCTTCCAGAGTGTATATAGGTCTTTTGGGGTTCTCCACGTATCCCAGCATATGGATCAGGCTGATATTTCCTTTTTTGATCCAGAAGGATTAAAAAAAAATAAAGAAGCAACGGTGCTACAGCAACCTTTCTAGGCAGTTCTTAATTTTCTCATCTGAACAGCTTTTCTTTTCCATATTTTTTCCCTATGGTTTGTACACCAGCTGAGCTTGTAGCAGCCTTAGCTGCAGCCAGGACATGCCAGACCAGCTTCACCACTGAACTGACAGAGCTGACCGTGCTTGTACATAGTGTTGCTCCCATATGGTAAAATGAAGCAAAATCAGAGGTCATGTCCCAGGACAGTCCCACACCCAGGGAGTTGAGAGCTTCCAGGAAGGTGCAAACGTCCTGTCTAAGGGTGATCTGCAAGTGCACGGCGAGTTCAAGCGGATCAAGGCACATCAGATCTCCTGCACGTCTCCAGCCCATCTGCTCAAGGCAAGAGCAGTTGGCTGGGTATGGCCCAGAAACACTGAACCAGCTGGGAATGATCTCTGTGTTTGATCTCTATTACTGTGAGAGACACATCAAACATTTCCGTGGGTCTCACTGCTTGGTATGAACCCCTGGAAGTCCTGGATGAGTGGAAAAACTCCTGAAATTGCAGCCCACCAGAGAAGAAAAGTTTGTAGAAGCAAATGCATTGTGGAATTCATTTAATAAATGAGTTGACCCCACTCAAAGTTCGCTCCTTCTTATATTCCATCACTTAGCATTCTCTTAAAAAGGGTGATCTCCAAGTAAATCATTAAATATGGGGATTTTTGCATCCCTGTATATTTCTCAAGCATTTTTCTTTGTTCTTAAGTAGGCTGAATTTGAGATTGGGAGCGTACGAAACTAAGCACCTATGCTTTGTGCATTATTTTACTACAGTGTGTAGTAGCTGCGCTGACCTATAAACTCCTACAGGAGCAATTGCTACCAGTAGTTGTATATTCTACAGCAGGGAGAATAATTTATTCTGCACACAGCTCTCAAACATACGGTACTTTGTTAGTCTAACACGAGAGGTATGCCAGCGTGCTGAAGGTGCAGTCAGAGGGAATTGCAAGATTTCGAACACTAAGCACAGAGATTTTAAATTAAAAAACTAAGGGCTTACGTAGGGTTAAGCATTGCGATTTTTTTAGTCTATGAAACCGGATAATTTTTAAGTTATTGTCTCTACTGCACTGAACCCCGTCATATCGCTTATTTGCTTTTACAGTTTGCAGACGTTTTTACACACCAAGGCATAAATTTAATGGAATAAACAATAATGTAAACAATACAGATGGCAACTGCAGAGCAGGCAAGCATTGGTTCTGAAAGTGAATTTAACTTTAAGGTTTCCTGTTTTAGCAGATCGCAGATCTCAAGCCTGACATTGCATTAATGCAACTTTCTTGAGTGCAATCTTCTGGTGGAGGGAAGTTGTGGCCAAATTCACAGAGAATCTGCATTACCCAAAACCCAATCACATCTTGACAAAAAATATGTATGTGTGGATATGTAACTCCTCTCATCTCAGATATTTGGGTTTGCTTTTCCAGTTTGGGGAAGGTAGCTGGATTTTCTAATGGGGTGGAGAGTATCAGCAAACACATAGAGACCAAAGTTATTAAATACTTGTCATGAAAGAGAATTTATTGTACATGATAGCCTAGAATAATGTATTTCTCTACTTCTAACTGATAGGTATAAAGAGGGTGGTAAATGCAAATAAGAAAATATGGCTTTATCACTGTAGGAACCTGTGCTAACTCAGGCAGTGAACCTTGGAGAGCTTAAGGAACTCTGCAAGAGCTTTACTTTGCTATCAACACAACCTTTATTCCTGCACCATTATGACAGTGTTACCAGCACTGGGTATAAATGAAATGTAGATGCATTTTACAGGAATATGTAGATGCAGATTCACCTCTCTACACTAGCATTGCTAATCTGTCTCTCTCCACCACTCTGATTTACAACAGTCCTTAAAATGCAGATAAGACCTCTCAATAGTGTTCATGTCACTGTCATGTTTTCATTTTGTCTTGCTGTTATGATTTCAAGCAGTCAGAACCTGGCAGCCACTGTCTTAAGCATAAAAGTGAATTAGTAATGGCCAAAGGCAACCAGAGGTGTGAAGGAAGGTGGCCAGGTTTCCAAACAGCGTGATCAAATATGGCAATATAACCTTGGCGTGTTAATAACAACATTGATGGCCCACAGCTGACACGATAATTTTACCATCCAGAAATACTCCAGGGAAATAAGCATTTCTCATCATTGCCAGGAAAGCTGAAGCATTAACAAACAGAATGATGGCGAAATGCAGAAAGTCTTGGTTCTTGAGGAAAGCACATTAGTTTCTGGGGCTCATTTGTGGTAGGGATCTAATTCATATAATCAACACAAAGACTAAACCCCAAAGAGGAGATTTTCTGAAATAAGGATTGATTTCTGTGCCAGTTCTTCTATGTGAAACACACTCACAGATTGTATTTTTGTGTCCAGGAGCGGATATTTAAATGCCTAAATACCCATTTGTGTGTACCAATGGGCAGTTTGCCTGTGCATCTAGAAGAAAAGCAGTAGAGAGATGGGTTTTCCAATTCTCAACTCCCTGGTGGTGCTTCTTGGCTCTCACTTTGAGGAGAACTGGCTCGGTGAACTTTTCTGTCCTCAGTATTTCTGGGTAGAATTCACAAGCCATTGAAGTGCTCCATGGCACCCATCCGAGCTCTTTGAACAGGGATGAGACTATCTCTCTGTCTCATCTGCTCTATAGCAAGGCTTGACATTAATATTTCACTTTTCACCAGAAGTTCTCAAAGCTTTTTTCAAGCCTAATTAAGGTTCACATCACACTTAAGAATGACAGGAAAAATGAGAACAAGAGAAGCAAAGGGACTTGCTTAATATCACACAGTTGCAGTCCTGAGACTGAAACACAAAGATCCCAAGTCTTGGTAGTTTGCTCTAACCACTAATGAATAATAATGACTGACCATATTGATAATTAATAGCACTTTCACTGAGCTTAACACATGTAAAATGCTGTTGAAATACTAATTCATTTACCCTCAGTGATCACTGGGGGTATGCATGGTCCTCATTCTGAAGCCCACCCCACTTTGCATATTTGGAAAACCACTGAGTTAATCAGATATTACTCCACAGTGGAAAGTTAAGTATGGAAATGGTTGTAGTTTGAGGTATGAGAGAGGATGCTCACAGTGTCTGGCTCTCAGCATGTAACTAAAGTGCCTGATGTAGGGGTGCTTGAGCTGAGAACTTGGTCTCCCTTACAGAGAGAAGCAGGGTCTATTAGAAGCCCATTCAAAGCATCTGAATTAGAAGCTATTTCTCCCTGCTGAGCCTCTGGAGAGCCCAACATTAGAGGTCTCAAGCTAGACATGTGAATACTCTCCCTTAAGTGCTTATTATTATTCCCATTTTGCAGGTGGATGAACTGGAAAGGACGGGACTGTGCTAAATTAAGTGAGCTGCCTGCACTGGTTAGCTTCCCTCTTTGCTTCCCCATAAACCCCCTGGAAATGTGCAGGAGAAAAGGAAGGCAAAGCTGAATAAATCTCCAGGGAATATGTTTAGATTGTAAAAACACAGAGACAGTATCGAAATATCTCAAAGTGCTCTTGGAATATATGGTGAGTCATGAGCGCTGTATATTAAATGGTCAACGCTTATTCAACAAAAGTAATTTCTCATGCAAGACCACAGGAGTCACAGGAATTGGCTTTGCACCAAACTGCCTGATTCAGCAAGATATTACCAGTGTGCAGAAGCTCTGCTGTTATGTTTCAGCTTTTAGGAACCGGGAGAGAGGAAGTAATGAGGAGCACGAGGAGAAATGAAGAGATTTGTTACAGATTCAAGTATGGCAGTGTTTTAACTATGTGAGTAGAAACCTATCAGACAAAAATTTACATTAAGAATAGATAATATATGTATGAAATTCATCCCTCCCATGCTATTTCTTCAGCTTGTATGATGGGGACTGAATTTTATCTCTCTGTTTTCTGCCATCTCTGGTACATTCTTCCTAAACTCAAAATTCTGTTGCAACTATGGCAGTCATTAAAAATTATAATGTAAGAAAGTGTTTATCAGTTCTATCATTGCAGGTGGACTGGAAGAATAATTGCAAATTGAAATGACTTGGTAACAAAGCCTGAGTTAGCAAAAAAAAAAAAAAAAAAGCAGGAGAAGGAATATTCATTTTTCTGAAATTAGCTGAAAGAATAACACTTGGAGAAAACATTTATCATTATGTCAGCAAGGAGGTATGTGATTTATCTTTGTAATAATGGCTTTCATAACTGTGAAGGTAAAGGCAGTTGATCTCTCTTGATATTTCTCGTATAACATCTAGCAAGTTAAATGACTTTATTTGTATCTCTATGAAAGCTAATCTAGCATAAGCATGCTCGGAAATGAATGTCTTTGCAGCTGTGCATGGTCCAAGCCCATCCTCTGGTCATGAAGGAAAAGAGCATGGCATGGGCCATGTCTGCACAAGTAAACTCTTTTCTTTGAAAAGCAGGCTGACCCCATGCATTGACATCATTGGTGACGTCATATCTATGGGAACAGTGGTTGACCATGCTCTTCCCTGAAATGGGTACTGTCTGGGCTGAAATGGAGCATGGAAAAGCGTGGCAGAGTGGGAAATCATAGCTGGGCTCCAGATTTTGTCCCTCCCTGCCCTAATACTGGCCAGGCAGCAACTTCTCATCAGATGTGAGGGATGCCCATGTCCCCCTTGGATTCCCTCTTTTACAGGGGTAGCTCTTCAGACATTAATTTCTATTGCAGCAAATGGCAAGTCTATTTGGTGAGCACTCATCCCACAAACTCAACATCAACAAATCAGCCTTGGTACTTGAAATATTTATACATTATGGCTAAAGAAACCTTTTTTTTTTGTCCAGTAGTGTAAATAATATCCAGAATGTTAATAATTCTTAAGGAAAGATTTGTACGTGCATGCACATCCATGCACGTATGCTGTATGTGTGTTTTCTTCATGCCACTATCTGGTTTTTCAACTCTGAAGCCCCTGCTGAAGGCTGGGGTTTGCAAGGAACTTCAGGTTTAGGGTTGAATGAGGAGCATCAGATGGGAAAGAGGAAAGACTAGAGTAGGCAGGGAATGGGGCTTATAAAACACAGTTAATATGATTTTCCTTGTGGTAGATAAAATGGTAAAATTAATTAAGGAAACAAGGCACACATAAAATCCAAGCACTCATTAGAACGCATCCCTGATCAAATTTTAATCACTTCATTTGGAATTCTGGAGGTGGAGGAGTAATAAATGACATGAAAGTAAAAACTCTGGGCACTGGAGTGCACCTGATATGGCCCAGTGACCTACCATTCCCTACCAGTGGCTCAGAGATGAAATGTATTAACATACATAATAGATCTGGAGAGTGGCAGTTTAAATATGTGACACAGAGGGGAAAAGATTATTCTGTAACAGAAACTAAATGCGTCCCAGAGTAACAATTTCCCCTCCTTATTGACAAGAGCAATAGGAAACAACAAGGTAGTTCATATAGGAAAGAAGCCAGAAGCAGAGCTCTTGTTGACTTCGGTGGCAGGGATGCGTGCCTTTAATCAGAAACCACATGCAATGGTGACAGAGAAGCCACCTGATCATTTTAGCAGAGATCTGAGAGGCCTTAGAGCATCTTTCCCCATTTAGTCTGTGTCTTAGCTATCTCAAGCTCTTCTTCAGTCAAAGCTCATGATGTGTTATGGATTTCTAAAGATTTTTTTTCATTAAAGCAAGCGATTTAAATAAGAGCCTGACCCAACATAATGTCAAGCTCTTTGGCTGCTGGATCACCTTGTTTTACTGTTGCTGTGATGAGCCCTTGGTTGGTGTCACATATCTAAGAGTTTTAGGAGGAGCAGAGTGAAACCCTCAGGTCATCAGCACACACGAGCTATTTCTGGTGCCAATTTGAACCCATCTCCATTCGTCTTCTGAATCGTAACTCCTTGTTCATATTCCTTTAGAGAAACACAGAGTTGTGCACGGAGTGGGTCTAAAAGCTCTGCCTGCCCTAGAAGTCACACATGTATTTCCAAGCGCAGCAGGTTTCAAACTGCTTCAAGCTTCTCATTGTGTGCGGTGCCACAAAAATATGATGGTAATTCTGAGTGCCGAAGAATTTAAAATCTCTTTTAATTGATTCCCGGCTACTTCATGATTCCAGCATATTGTTAAATCAGTAGTAGATAAAAGTAGCAGGAGGTAACATCTTTTGTGTTGCTGCAGGGATATCACACCTAAAAGAAGGCATTAAATTCTTGGTACCTTGTTGCAGACAAATGGCAAGAAATTCATAGAAGAGCAATAAAAATGATTAAGGGTCTGAAGAGGCTGAGTTATGAGTGAAGATTAAAGGAACTTAATACACATCACTTGGCTAAATGATGACTCAGAGGGAAATGATACCCTTCAACAAGTACTTGAAGGGCATAAATATCACAAATTAAAAGGAATTTTTTCGGGTGCTGAAGGACATCCCACTTAGGATCAAAGGATGGCGTTAGGCAAAAGGAAACTGGCTCTCGACATATATCATTAAAATCTAACAGATCATTTATAAAAAACCAAATTCTGACACATTTATCTAATCATGACTCCATATTAATTTTTGCCTATTCTAAGAAAAAAGGAGTTGTCTTCAATTAAAGACTGAGCAAGACCTCCCAGATGCAGTCCAGGGATGTGCATGTTAAGAAGAAAAATTCCCAATCCAAGCTGGGAAAACAGCAAAAAAACATTCTGAGTATTTGAAGGCTGATATACCCTTTACTGAGAGCCGAAGGACATATAAGATACGAAATTAGTGATCTGTATTTTAAGGAATGTGTCTGTTGCCAGGATACCATGGGGAAAATAAAAGTAATAGTGTGTTTCTTTAAAACATACACATTCCTTTAATTCCAGTGGGAATTATACCAATATTCTAATGGGAGAACAGACAACTAAGAACAGTAAATCTTCCTGCGATTTTCTCATAGCACCAACTCACAGCTCAGAGCCCAGCCTCAGAGTTGGAAGAAGAGCCCAAACAGTGTCCACGGGCATGGTGGTTGCACATCCTAAGCCCAGCTTGGGTTAGAAAGCAACTGGCTTCATCTGACAGGACTGAACGGCTGCGTGAAATTGGGCTTTGCTGTGCCTCTGCTCAGCAGCACAGCGGCTCAGGTCCTGGAATTGTTAAGTACAACATATATATCAGCACCTTGTGGTTTTTCGGACTTACTGCATGGAAACTCCCCAGCTGAATTTAGAGGTCCCCACCCAGTAAATTATTTGCTTCCAGCTCCAGATTCCCCTTTCCTTTTCTGGGCAAAGTGGGCATCTTGAACTTGCTCGCTCAGGCAGCTCTCCTGGGGAGCTCGGTATGTCTGATTGCTCCTCGCAGCTCATGGCAAAAGGGGGACAGAGACGTTCTGGGGAAGTTTTTTCTTTTCCTGTCATAACCCACATCCGTTTCTGATGAGATTACAAGCTGACGTAAGGGTATCGGTTTATGCTGGTACCCTTCAGTAACATCCCTTGAGACAAGCGGCGCTTGCTGATGGGAGGTCATGGGAAAAGGGCTCCCCAAAAGCAGCAGAAGTGGGAAGCAAAAGAGTCCTGGGTGCTTGGGGGCAATGAACTTCTTCCTCTGGTTTTGGAGTTTTTGTGTTTCCTCTCCCCCCAATAAGAAACACCTGCACTTCCAACCCTTCTGTGAGAACCACCTAAAGATGCTGATGCTGTGATAGGCACGTGGAGGAGGAGCACTCCATTTCCCTGGATTCGCATCCCATTCCAGCGATGCTCTGAGGGAAAAATCTGATATGTTTATCCCAGAGTTAAATCTGGCGATAAATGCGCAGTTCTGCTGCTGTCAAAGCCAGCCACCAGACATCTTCACCCTACTTTTGCCCCAAACCACAGTCAGGAGCAAGAAGGAAGGACTCCCCTGCATAAAAAATCACCTTTAAAATTCACACACTTGCACTACTAGTGGTATGCCTCCTTTTCAACACTACTAAAGGACTCTCTCATCTTTTTTTACCTGAAAAGCCTGCTTAGAGCTAAGAAATATGTACAAACTTGTTTTAAAATTGAGATGATCCTTTGTATGTTGCAGAGTAAGTATGGCAACCAGCAGAAATTGTATTTACAGAGGTGGAGGTCAGGAGCTTTCATTTTATGAAATCCAGTCTGGCCAGAGAAAATTTTACTATAATTTCTATATTGAAATATCTTCATTTCTTCCCTCTTTGAGCATCTTGAACCATGAGAAATAAAGTCCAATATTAATTTTTAGATTTTTTAGACTACTTATTCTGACTGTCCTTCTTTTGACTATTGTTCACGAACACAGCTAGCTCCTGGACAGTGGTTTATTATGCCATACAGTTTTCTATTTCCCTCCCTGTCTCACCAGGTAATGCTGAAGACAGTTTGTAAGTGTCCATGAGATGGGTAGACACAACGGTTATGGAGTGCCTGGAAGTTTGAGCTACCACGTATAAATACCACCATCAAGATATTTACTCCAACTGATGGTTGGTGAGGAAGAGCAAGAGAGACTTTCCCAGGGAATGAAGATCTTGTTTTCATGACAGCTTCCTTAAATATACAAAAAAAACCCCCAAAACATAAAAGGGAAGGGAGTATAATTATGCAGAAACCTCGCTAAGCATAATTGCTATTCAGAGCATCCCAGGAGGCCTAAAAAGGCCTTGGAGGGCAGCATATTTAATCTACACCAGAAACACTGGATATCTGTGCATATTTTATAAATCACTGGTTTCACCTAGTCAGATGTTTTAATCTGTGAAGATTTTTTAGCTAAGAACTAGGTGAGAATCAGCTGTGACCTGAACAGAGACACATCCGCTCGTGCATGTGTGATTTTTAAGTCAGTCTCTTAGTTATTCTCACAGGGCCTTACAGGTGTATAATCACCCGCTTAAAATCCTTAAACTGTTTGGCTCCCAATCACAGCTGTGTAATTTGGAAGCTTCTGGTTTGCATTTTGCTGTGAAGTCACATATGGTTTCACTTTAGAACAGATTCCTGCAAATTTCTGTAAGTTTTAGATGCTTCTCAAACTGATAACCAAAGAGGAACTTGATCACAAAAGGAGATACTGAAACACAGTACTCACTGTTCTGTCAAATTTAGCTCACGCTTCACCACCTCAACCTCTTAGAATTAGTGTTGCTCAGTATTAGACCTGCCTATTTAAGCCCAAAAGTGGGTTCATCTAGTGTTAGGAGGGAAATAGGAAGAGCTTTCCTCCTCTGGTGTGCTCACACAAAGCTTGGCCAGCTGTGGACAGTCACAGCCACACAACAACTTCTGATACCATCAGCCTTGCAAGCATTGCATTAAACCTTTGCGTGAAACTGTGCGTGCTACATCACAGAAGGTATGTGCATATATCACCTGGATGACTTAATAAGCAGACTGTACTTTTACATATACATCTATATTTATGTATATGTCATAGGATCCTCTTGGTTGAGAGCGAACCTTGAACTTACTGAGAAGAAGATTTTGGCTGTGTTTGTGCTGTTGTCATTTCAAAACTGGACCATGGTGATACATGGTGCCAGTGGTCTGCAAGGTGGACGGCACTGTACCTGGCACTGGTGAGGCCACACCTTGAATAATGGGTTCCGTTTTGGGCTCTTCACTACAAGAAGGACATTGGCACATGTCCAAAGAAGGGCAACAAAACTGGGGAAGAGCCCAAGTCTTGTGAGGAGTGGCTGAGGGACCTGGGGTTGCTCAGCCTGGAGAAAAGGAGGCTCAGGGGAGACCTTCTCACCCTCTACAGCTCTCTGAAAAGAGGTCATACAGAGCCGGGGGTTGGTGTCTTCTCCCAGGGAACAAGTGAAGGACAAGAGGAAATGGGCTCAAGTTGCAGCTGGGGAGGCTTATGTTGGATATTAGGAAAAATGCCTTCCCTGAAAGGGTTGTCAAGGCCTGGCCCAGGCTGCCCAGGGCAGTGGTGGAGTCCCCACTGCTGGAGGGGTTTCCAAGCCATGTAGATGTGGTGCTGAGGAACATGGTTTAGTGGTGACCTGGCAGTGCTGGGTGAACGGCTGCACTTGATGATCTTAAAGGTCTCTTCCAACCCCAACGAGTCTGTCATTCTAGGAAGCTCTGCCTCGCCCAAGTGATGGAGACCAGGCAGCCCACGAGCAATGGGTCTCCTCGGGCGGACCCCCGGCTGCCCCCAGCAAAGCTGGGATGCTGATTCCACCGACACGCCGTACGGACCGGCCAGCCGCGGGGGCGATGCCCACCGCGACCCCGGAGGGGTGGGGGGGTGGGATACACGGCTCCGCGCCCCTTCCCCCGCCCCAT
>VZZY01007876.1:169556-190661 GCA_013400335.1 Eurystomus gularis
GGCGGCCAAGTCGGCAGCAGCGGGCGGCGCGGCGGAGAGGAGCGGAGCGGAGCGGAGCCCCGGGGCCGCGGCAGCCGGCTCGGGAGGTTGCCGAGACACCTCCGAGTGAAGCCTGAGGGTGCTTCCCCGGCAAACGGGGAGCCGGGAGTGTCGTTTGGCCCACGGCGTCCTCCGTGGGTGCGTCCCCGGGGTGCGGGCTGGGGTATCTTGGGGCTGCCCCCCGGGTGCAGCATCCCCCCGGGTGCAGCATCCCCCCGGGTGCAGCATCCCCCCGGGTGCAGCATCCCCCGGTGCTTGGCGGCAGGGTGAGCGGAGGAAAAGGGACACACACACTTCTTTTAAAACGTGCCCTGAGCAGGTTGGAGCTCCGGGGAGGACGGAATGATGACCAAGACAGTGCCATTTGCTGTCATCTCGCCGGGCTGCCGGTGTTGGGCAGAGCCCTGCTGCCTGCCGGAGAACTGCTCCTTGGCTCACGGCACTGTTTTTACGGTGGGTTTGAGAGGGGAGACACTTGGAAAGTGGCTTTCTCTGAAAGATTCATTTCATTCCGGCTGCGCATCCTACCTAGAATTAAGCCGCGGATGGATGTTGCCATTCGCCGATGCATATTTTTAGGTGAAGAGGGGTATTTCTGAAATGCATGCTGTAGGCTGTTTAAAATAGCTTTATAGCGTGCTTTTGCTGAGAATGCAGTCAAGGTTCAGTGACGGGTTATTATGGTTGGAGTCTGTTAAGCAACAATTCACCAGCTGAACTTTGGTGGTGTCATATATGGGTTTCTGTGGGGTTTTTTTTTTCTGTGCTGCTTCATTGTAGTACTACGGCGGGACTCTGCAGTGAATTGACTTTCTTAGACACTGCTGGATCAGTAGGTTAATAGGATAGATGACAGCATTTCTAGGATGGTGCATCTAAACACCTACCAAACTTTCGGATAGGGAAATGTATTTGAATTTTTTCTTTTATCCTACAGTTCTGTGGCCTAAAGTTCTTTTCATATTGATTTGCTTGCTTATGACATAAGGATGGTTTTGCTTCTTGAATTGTTAGCCAGACAAAAACCCATTGCCTCCTCCTGTAGAACAAACACGTGCCTTTTGTATTTTGTGACTAAAGAAAGCAGAGCAGTCAGCTGAGCAGATTAGAGATTAAAACTCTAAGTT
Organism: Eurystomus gularis; assembly: GCA_013400335.1. Taxonomy (NCBI): domain Eukaryota; kingdom Metazoa; phylum Chordata; class Aves; order Coraciiformes; family Coraciidae; genus Eurystomus; species Eurystomus gularis. Next base: position 170,723 of record VZZY01007876.1, read on the forward strand.
TGCTGGCGAGGTTTGGGGAGAGTAAATATTTTTAAGGTTTGACTGAAAATCATATGCACTCGTTTGTGTAAACTAATGTCTGGTTGAACAGCACTGCACTTGATAGTAACTAGGGACTACTTGATCGCTGGTAAAAAGGGAAATTTCCATCAATAAGAGGTCACAACATAGATATTAACTATACTTATGTATTTATATCAATGCTATTTATATATATTGATATATACACTTTATATACAGAGACACACATATATATACACTCACTTATAAACAGCAAATACTAATTGAATGGTTGTCTTGCAGTTTTTTTTTGTCGGTGATTAAAATGTTGTCACATGTCTCTTGTCCTTGCTGCGGGTGCCATTTAACTCTTGGGCATTGAGTCAAAGGCTTCATCTGGCTCTTCACATGCCAAAAGAAAGAAAATCAATTTGAGTGCAGAAAAGAAGAAACTCCTTGTATGAAGATTTAGTAGTGAAACTACCATCTTTTTTTTTTTTTTTTCTGAAATCAATAACAAAATAGCTTTATGGCTCAGATTTTGTGATAGGAGGGCTAATGTCAAATTCAGAGTGGTTTGTTTGGTGGCTTGTAACAGGAACATGGTGAAACAGTGGAGATTTACATGACAAAACACTTAATTCCACTAATACAGTGCAAGACAGTCAAGGATTTTATCTTCTTTGCTAAACCAAAAGTAGGTATCTGGAAAATGTATAAATGAGAAGGTTGAAGCAGATTCTCATATTTTAATTATTTCATGTGGTTGAAGCAGATTCTCATATTTCATGTGGTTGAAGTATCTCTCAAAGCATTGGTTTATATTTAAGATTGTTAGGTGGTTGACACCAAATGGTTCCAAAGTTCATGAGGTATTGCTAGCCATGATCCTACAATCCCTCCATCCCCTGATAAGGATTTCTCAAATTCCTCTGCTCTCTAGGAAGGGAATCCTTCTTATTATTAACTGCTTTGCTGAGTGCTTCGTCGTATGTTCATGGGAGCAAAATTCTAAGAAGTTACGACTCAGCATTGTGTTACTGTTACGTTCCGCTAGACTTTCTCTAGAGATAAGCCCGCAGCAGCGGCCTGGTCTTGCCTAAATGACGTATTGATTTAGGAAGTTAGAACATCGAACTGTGTTTCTCTTTTGGTACAGATACATTACTCAGGTGAAGAAAGCCGTGACTTAAACAAGTGCCAAATATGCTCCCTCTCCCTCCTGACTCTTAATTACTCTTACAGTTGCTGTATCCTTAAAGGCTGTGTATCCCACATCCAGAAGCTCCCAAGGAAATGTGCTGTGAAGTCACTCAGTCCTGCTCTGGGTTCTTGTTTCCAGTGTCTTAGAGAGTTTGCAGGAGCTGTACCCAGGTTTGAAGCAGGCTCCTTAATTACTGTCTTCAGGCTTCAATTACTTCTCCCTTAACCCACCTATTTCCCTCCGTACCTCACACAGTGAGGGATAACTCTCAATTGCCACCACACTCCTTGGCTGGAGTTGTGTTGCTCAGCTGGAAGAATCCAAAGTGCTGTGGAAAAACAAGGCACATTTCCAATAAGAGAGCACTTTTTTTTTTTTCTTCACTGCTTTCCCACACAAATTAGTATTTCTTACTTATTTATATTTTCTAGTGAAGTGCACTGTTTTTCTTACTGTCGAAGAGTGGTGCCAGGTTTGGAGTCTAAATACAGCTATTCACACGAGGGGAAGGAATCTGTAAGCTTCTACAAGTTCTTATCTCAAAGCAGCCTGAATTACACCGATGTCTCCACTTATACTGCGATTTCACTAAAATTAACCACTTACATATAGCACTGTCAACCCATTCCATTAAAAATATGTTGGACTGTCCATGTGTCTACCAGCAAGTGTGATGTACAGTCACACTGGCCATTTGTCCGTGCAACCTCTTCATTTCTGTTTCCCGGGCTGAAAGATGTGATTATGATTCAGTCCCGGTTACTGGATTTGGTTTTTCCATGTGAGGGAGATGGGAAAGCTGCAGAGCTTTCCAGTGATGGGAGCACTGGAATCCTTTCATTGCACAGCTCTGCCTGACATGCCACCAAACAGCACTTCAGGGGCAAGCCGTTAACGTAGCTTTGCTGTGGAATATTTATTCATTTATGTTACAACTGCTTTCCAGCAGCTGTTGAATGTGGCTTGTAATCACTAATTTTAAGGAGTGTGGCATCCTTCTGGAAGAAGAGATAAGCAGATGATGCGCCTGATACCTAGCAAGAAGAAACAGAAAGGAAAGTGATGTCCAGTTGGGTGCTGGTGCCTGATGGCAAGACAGCTTTGGTGGTGGTGAGAGAATGGATGTGATGACGTGAGTTTTGGGCCCCTCACTACAAGGTCATTGAGGGGCTGGAATATGTCCAAAAAATGACAATGAAGCTGGTGAAGGGTCTAGAGAAGAAGTCTTCTGAGGATCAGGTGAGGGAGCTGGGGTTGCTCAGCCTGGAGAAAAGGAGGCTCAGGGGAGACCTTCTTGCTCTCTACAACTCCCTGAAAGGAGGTTTTAATGAGGTGGGACTCAGTCTGTTCTCCCAAGTAACAAGCAAAGGACAAGAGGTAACAGCCTCAAATTGTTCCAGAGGGGGTTTATGTTGGATATTAGGAAAAATGTCTTCCCTGAAAGGGTTGTCAAGGCCTGGCCCAGGCTGCCCAGGGCAATGGTGGAGTCCCTGTCCCTGGAGGGGTTTCAAAGCCATGTAGATGTGGTGCTGAGGGACATGGTTTAGTGGTGCCCTGGCAGTGCTGGGGGAAGGGCTGGACTCCACGATCTCAAAGGCCTCCTCCAACCAAAATGATTCTGTGATTCTGTGGATGTGATTAGGAGTGAGTGGTCCATGGCAGCCTTTCTCCCAATGCTCTACATCTGTCCCCCTGTGGCATCACACCAGTGATTATGGACTCTTCAACCCCAACCCTACTTCTTCCCATTCCCAGATCCAGCTTCTTAAAACTCCCACAGTATCCTGACCTGGCTGAAACACGTTTTCCAAATCCTATAGTGGCAATCCTGCTGCTTTCCTTATGAACTTGCCAGAAAGGAGGTAGTGCACAAGCTAATGCAGCTCCAGAACCATTTTTGGAGCTCCTGGTACAGTGAGCCTTCCTCCCTCGGTCTGCCCCTGAAGTGTTAGGGATGGTGAAAGACACTTGGCTGCCTGTGTAACAGGTTTCCTTTGAAGAACACAGTCCTGTGAAGAGATGGGGTGATGGAGAGGTAGGGAGGTGGCACAAGACTTTATTCTTTTATATGCCAAGCACTACTGAATACACACTTTTTATTCTAAAACTTAATATGCCATCATTTGGACTCCTCAAATATGCACATCATTTTATAAATAAGTGTGCTTTTTTTATGCCAACTCTGTATCTAAGGTAGGTTGTTTCTCACTATACAAGGTGCAGATCTGTACCTACATAGCAAAATACTAAACCTGACATTTTTCATTTGCTTCACGCCTTCCAGCAGAGAAAAATATGTTTCACAAGGAGATATTTTTCCTGTAAGAAACCCCTTGATGTGCAGTGTGGGTGAATGTACCCTGCTATCTTCCCATAAAATTAGAAAAACTGATGAGATTGAAAAAAGACTTTTGTATTATTCTTTCTTTTTTTTGGCATATATTAGTGCATGCCTGAAATCTGCCCAGTTTAAGTTGGACCTGGTAACTTCTCAGGGTTGCATGGAATATAAAGAAGGACATTTCTTTCAAAAAATGGCAGTTATTGTGCTACAGGTGAGTTTTAACTGGGAAGAATGTTGAGACTAAACAAAAAGAGTGAAGATAAAATGTAAGGTTCAAAATGTACGGAAAACACAAGATAAGGCTGCTCTGAAAGATATGCGAACCTCTGTAAGATACATAAGAATATAAAGATTTATCTGCAACATGTGAACTTAGGGGATGGTAGAAGCCTGGTAGATGGTAGTGTTGAAGGAGTGCTATGAAAGTAGGCAGCACATTAGATGTGAGTTTGCAGTATTGGATGGTTTCAGATGGTTGAAGATGATAATGTCCTCATATGCTCTACATGCCCTGTTAAAGTTCAGATCTTGAAGCAGTATGGGGAAAAAAAAACAATTAAAGTGCTTTAGATCTGGCACCAAATTAGCAGTGAGCAACATATAGCAGAGACCACAGAAAAAAGTAACCAAAATAAGGATTTTGGAAGGTTTTGCACATGATTTGAAGAAAACGTGAGAGACCTTGCTGTGCCTAAAGCAGGATGTAACAGCCTATGAGTGCCAGAATTTATGAATCCAAAGAAGGGGAAGGACTTTGACTGGTGCAGCCAGGAGGTTTAACTGTGTAAAACTAGAAATGGGAGGAAATGGAGAAGGATAGTTTAAATAGATTTTTAGGAGTGTATATCATGTAATGAGATGGGTTTGCCTACAGGGCCAAGCTCTTCACAAGCTCTGAAAATTCTTTTACAGGTCTTAAAACCAACACTTTTTTGCAAGTCCATCAAATGCCTTATCTAACATTCCTTTCCAACCTCTTCGATTTTGGCTGCTCATTAGTTGAGAAATTTGTCTTCTGACTAAGCTATGTAGATACTAAATAGATAATGTTAAATAAATTAAATGGGTAATGAATCTGAAATTTCTGTTATTTTCAAGGAACTTTCTGAAAGCTCAGCTTTTCATAGATCTATTTCACCATGTTAGGCTGGTGGTCGTGCTCCTCTCCTGGTTTCAGTCACCGGTTAGTTCATCTGTAGGACTGCTGCTGAATGGTTCATCCTTCTGGCTTGATTGCCAAAGCCTGAGGAAATTTCCTGGGGCCATTTCTGGAAGGCATTTTGGATGCTGCTTTGTGGGAGAGGAGCAGGTTACGTGTGGACGTTGGGTTTTGAGTTCATGCAGAGCTGATGCTAGTTCAGCTCGCTGAAGAAGGATGGGTTCACACCGTGAGGTTGTGCTTCAGGATCAGGGACTCTTTGCTTGTTTTGTGGCTCCCTGGAGCTCTAGCCTGGGATGGCACTGTGATATCTGGGTTGTAACTGCATCTGCTGCGAGTGCAGAGGTCAGATAAAAAGACTGAGTAAAAACACTGCTGTGCGTTGAAGATTACCACCAGAAATAACAACACGAGATACAGTGGTGGTCTCTTCACTTTAAAAGACCAAAACGTGTTCTTGAGCACTTCAGCATTGAGTGTTACAGCTTTATGCCCTGAGCAACTCGTTGCAGCCATTCGTAAGTAAATAATTTAGATGAAAAATTTCATAAATTATAGAGCTATGAAAACAGTATCTCAGGTTGAGGATTAACTTGCCTGAGGAACAGATAAGGATAAATCAGAATGAAACCACTATTGCTCTTGACATTTAGTATTAGAATTACTTTGCAAAGCTATTTATACCAGCTTTAAAACAGCTTTCAACGAGAAATGAGATGTGAGAGGTGAACAGAAGGGAATGGTGGAACCTAAGCTCATCCCTCTCATTATAGGCAGGAGGAAAAATTCATTTGTCTCACATCAGGCTATTTTAAATACTGAAGTATTTAACTCTTCAGATAAGTTTTTTGAACATTGCTAAGGAGATCAGCAAAATTTAAAATACACAGTATAGTAAAATTGAATATATATTGGTATCCATGGAAATTCCACGTGGATTTCTCTTGCATTAGGGTAGATCAAGACGAATTCAGTTAATGGTTTTCAGTGGTTTAAGAGGGACCAGACTCTGGCTCCTCCAAATTGTGGGCACTGCAAATGTTTTTTTATTGTTTTGGAGAAGTTCAGAGCCCTCTGCTTGGTGACATGTGTGGCTGTAGTGATAGGGCTGGTAAACCCGAGCAGCCATCAGCTGTAACATGCTAGCACTTGACAGTGAGCAGCTTTTAGAAGTCCCCACTATGGTTTGGGGTTTTCTTTGTTTCTTTTTTTTTTAAATTGATTTAATTAACTCTGGGTAAAATATCCTTATTAGATAATCTTCAAATCACCGGCTGCTTATTTCTGCCTACAGCTTTAAAAATTGAGTATTCTTGTTTGGTATCAGAGTTCTACTGTTGCAGTAACTCATTTTGGTGTAATACAGGGGAATGCATAAAAAGCTTCTGCTGAGTTTTGATGGCTTTTCCTTTTAATGGTACCCATTAAGTGGGTGTAGTAATCTATCCAGTTTTCCATTTTTTTAAAAAAATCTTGCTGTACTGGTACATTGGATAAAAAAATGAAAAAAAAAAAGCGCTAAAGTTATACTGTGAAAATACAGCTAAGCATGTAAATACCAACAGTTATTTTTGTTGGACTATTACAATTCCTAGGTTCTAAGGCTTTTCAGTATTAGAAAGTGAACCAAAACTTTCTGAAAACATATGTGCATGCTTGCCTCTTAGTGAAACAAGAATCTCCCCACCATCATCACTAAAAATTTTACACTGTGGTATTTTAATAACCTTCTTTTGTGTATTTTTAAAGATAGCAAATAATTCAGAAATAGCAAATATCATTAAGTTGCATTTAACAAAAAAGCTGAGGGCTTCAAATGAGATAATATAAATGCTGTGTTCATTCCAAACAGCAGTTCTCAGGATGAACCTCTGGCTTCATTGAAGTCAATGAAATGTCTTCCTGCTGACTGCAGCATGCCAGGATTGAAAAAAATAAATTGAAATGGGATCTTAAAAAGTTTCTTCTTGATGAGTGACTGGAGCTAAAGTCGTTCAGCTGTACGTTTCTCTACATATGTTCTGTAGCTCAGCCACGAAGTCTTAGGGTGAAGATAATGTCTGGTGGAGATGAAGGTATGTGAAAGGGAAAGAATATTTCTCTTTGAAACCATCTATGAGTAGTTGTGTTATCCCAGAGGTCCCTTTTTATTGAGATACTGCAGATATGGGCCTGTTTCAGTGCTAAGGGAAGCTGACCGTGCAGGTGGACATTCCTGTGCAAGATATTTAGGCCTTAAAAATGACAGAAAGCCTCAAAGTCGAACCCTTTAAATAAAGTATTGCATTATGGCGTTGTGTGGGTAAGAGTCTGGACAGTCTTTTGCATAAAGTGCAGCATTTAGGCATGGTTTTAGGGACATTTTTAGCTTTGTCCTTTTGGCATCAAGGATTTTTCTGTAGCAGTTGAATAGGAGGAAGGAATTAATTTGATTTAGCGATGTCAAACTGAAAATGCAGTTCCTCCTAGCACATCCTTCGAAGAACGCTCAATGGCTCTGGATTTAGCCTGCCATCCGCTTTGTTTTTGCAGGGATATTTTTGAACTTCCTCTGCTGATAAATATTTAGAGTCTGTTTCTATTTCATCTAATTTCTGTTAGATAGTGCTTACAGATTTTTTTTCTATAAATACTTATTACTGAAGAAATTGGTGTTACAAGCCTTGAAATTGCAGAGCTAGCGATTTTGTAATTGCAACTGTAGCTGACTGACAGTATATTTATTAATTATCCAAGAGAGGCTTATAGCCTTCTAAAAATGAACTTTATTTCTGGGCTGGAGGAGTTAGAAGAGGAACTGTAATTGCTTTCTGTCTGGAGTGCAGGTTGAGGTGCATGAGGCTTGGCTGGATTAGATGTGACCATCGCTGGGGATCAATAAGGTATGAGAAGTGGAAAGGCTGTTTAAAATTTGTAAAAGTTTTAGTCACCAGGCCACTGCTAAGCTCAGAATGAAAACTGCAGCTGTTTCTTTTTTTGTTTAATTAAAATCTAATGAAAATTCAGAGAAGACGGAGTTGATACTAATTACTTTGAGCACTTGAAAGATTTCCTTTGCAAAATTCTGTGCAGCCTTTTTTTTACAGCCTGGCTCGGTACAATTCTCTCTGGTGTTGCCCAGCTGAATCCGAGTGTTGGTTTTGCTGTGCCTTTGCTAATTCCTTTTCGGAGTCATGTTTTTCCTGATGTGAAGATGACAAAACCCACTTTAATTAGATAAAAGACTTGTCACCATGTATGGGGATTGTGATTCTTAGGAGTCTCAGGAGTGTCTGCGTCAAAATAAACAAATAAAACATCTAAAAAGCTCCACTAAGAAGTAGTAAACTTAAAAGTTGAATTGGTTAACAGCACTGAAATGTGTTGCTTTATGTATATATTACATGATATAGCCACCAGATGTCACTCACTTTGTGCACCACTGTGCTGGGGAGAAATGTGCCCTTGGTGTGTAAAAGATTAAAAAAATAGCACCTTGCTTTAAGTAGCTTCGTTTCTGTTTGTATTCAGAATTGGCAACTGTCTTCCTTGGTAAATATTTTAATCATAAAATAGATTGTGTAGACTCGTTTCTCACAGATAAGATAGGCCTGTATTTTTTATGAGCCTTAAATGTCAGCAGTGACATTTTGAAATGCAGTCTTTAAGAAAATAATTAATAGGCTTACTAAATTTTCAAAAGGATGAAAGTACATTTTATGGCGAGGACAGTTTTATTATTATGAATCGTACTACCATTAAAGACACCTTAACCCAGTGGCTTCAATATATATTCATCTTCAGTCAAGTTAAAAGCGGTGAGATGAGTCTTGAAGTCATGCAAGGCTGCAAGCAAGGTGGAAGTATGTGTAGACAGGGGAAGGACCACTTCTAAAATCAGAGAACAGCATCTGCTTATAGAACATAATTCATCCCCAGGGTTTAAAGACTTCAGAGAAAAGTGTAAGTAAAGGTAGATGATAGGTAGATCGATGATAGGTAGATCGATGATAGGTAGATTGATGATAGGTAGATCGATGATAGATAGACAGACAGATAGATAGACTTCTTTACTGAAAGAGTGGTCAGGCATTGGAACAGGCTGCCCAGGGAAGTGGGGGAGTCACCATCCCTGGAGGTGTTCAAAGAACAAGTAGATGTGGCACTTTGGGACATGGTCTAGTGGTCCGGGAGATATTGGGATGAAGGTTGGACTTGATGATCCTAGAAGTCTTTTCCAGCCTAAATGATTCTATGATTCTATGATAGGGATATATCTCTAAATTGGAGAAGAAGCACTTGGTACCCAACACAGAGGTGTTTTTCCCAACCTCAATGAGCATGAACAGTGTCAGTGAGCAGGGTAAGATGATTAATTGCTCACCAGTGAGCAAGCAAAGGGCTCATGATCTGGGTCGTGCTGTTCAGTGGTGGTTTTTCCCTCCTTTTACCGGGGGTGCCAAATTGACAGGTGCAGACCCTCTTCCTGCTCCATGGTCACATAAGCCTTGTGCTCATTTATTTTTGGGTCTGTACTCTAAGGCAGCACCCTTAGAAAGGGGAAATTTAATTTTCTGGACTTGAAGCAGCAGGATTGAACACTGGGTGATTTCCTGAGAGGTATTGATTAGTCTGGTTTTGTTTTCAGTGGTAGTACTGTAGTTTGTTTTTACATTTTAAATGTTTCTTCTACCTCAGATTTCAGTTTGGGATAGAGTCATACTTGCTCTGTGGATCTCATGCAGGCTGGAAGACGTAAATCCATTGCTCCAAGTGAATGATGTGGAGTTTGCTTTCCAAATTATTTTCCTTTTGAGTCCTGAGGAGCAGCTGTGTTGAAGGACTACCTACCCTCATTTTTCATCTGTGGTGACAAATGTACTCTAGCATGGCATTCGCTAACTGGAGGTAGAGTCTATGACGCTGTTTTTTCCCCACTCTTTTCCTATCTTGAGCAAAAATAGAGGTGAGCAAGCACTCCTTAACTAATAGAAATAGTGTCGACTTCTAAACGCAGTGAATTAGTGTTTTAGCAGCTGGTATGAAACCAATTCTATTCATGAGGGCTGCAGTGTCTTAACTGAGAGTTTTTTATGAGACTGAGAGTTTCACTTCCTAGCTGCAGGTCTTGCACCATTGCTCCCGAAAATGCCACCTGCCAGTTTTGGCCCCAAATTGTGGTCACCGCTGGTTGTGCACTGGGGTCCCAGCATGCCTCTGGGATGGGGAGCGTGATGGCAGCTTGGGAAGGTTGAAAAAATTATCTTCTCTGTCTTTTGAGCTTATGGAAGGACTGGAATTTGCCTCATTTCATATGGTTAAATGGGGGAAATTCAGATTCAACGCTGCCTGCCTTAGGTGATTTATTTAGAAATTGGATTGCCGGTGACTTCCTGTCTTGTGCAATACGTGCCTGAATTTGCTTCAAAGTCCCTCAGTCCCCATGTAATGGGATTCTGGATGGTGAGTTAGGAGATGTGGATTTTTCTTGGACTTCCACCGTTTTATGCCATATGGTAGTATAGGTAATGCGTGTCAGTCCTCTGTCATTTTGTCATCCACAAATTGAAAAGCGCCTTTGAAAAGCACTCTGACATCTGCCATTGGGAGTTACTCCAAGTAAGCGAATACTGTTTGTGCCCCAAGGGTCTGAGGCACATGGACGTAAACCAAACTCCGAGATACGTTTGAGTGCACTCTAGCATCCCCCTGTGTCTGCCGTGTACAGCACGAACGCCTGCAATGAAACTACTGCATTTACTCATTTAATTCGTTTTTCAGGTTGGACAGAAGCTTCTATATAAAAAGATTAATGAAATAATACATTGGTTGTATTGAAATGTTCATGTTTTGGGAACACATTTTGTCTGTTCCAGACTGGTTTTGTTGGCAGAGCTTAGTCCTGTACGAGTAACCTTTAGGAGGAAAAGCAAGAATAACTTCAAAGGCAAGTTTTCACATGTAAAGGAAGAAAAAGCATGTAATTGTAAGGTTTTTTTCTGATTTGCTAGTATTATTGAAATCTAACTTATGGCATGCAATGAAGAAACTGAGGTATATTACCAGTATAGAATTTATTTTTTTCACTTCATGACAAGAGCTGTGATATTTTCTGATATAGATCACTCTGAACTTCTGAAGTCACTTATTTAGTTTATAAATGTTTTGGATGCTGAAGGCATTTTTCAGGATTTAAGCATGCAAGAAAGTTGTAAATTAAATTAAATGGTCAGTGGTGAGACTAATTTCTCTTACCCACTCAGGATAAGTGGTTTTCTAGCATGCCTGATTTCTCCACATACTGATGAAGTAACTGCTAGAAAAGCAGCAGGACTAACTCAGTTATTCACATTGTAGGTTTCATTTTTGTTCACTAGAAAGAGTTTGTCCATCAGGGCCGGAGAACTGATCCCTGGGTGCCTTCCCTTGGTGGCTCTGTCTGGTTTGAAGTTCTGCTCCGGCCATGCAAAGGGAGACCTACTCTACTGACGCACATTGGAGGTGCAGGAGGGGATTGTTGCAGTTGATAAGTCAACTCCCCCTTGAAAGCATAAACAAAGAGATGAATTAATAGAACTCAAGAAGTTGTGGATGCCCATTCCCTGGAAGTATTCAAGGCCAGGCTGGATGGGGCTTCGAGCAACCTGGTGTAGTGAGAGTTGTACCTACCTATGGCAGGGGGCTGGAACTAGGTGATCTTTAAGGTCCCTTCCAACCCAAACCATTCTACCATCTGTGACTCTGTGAACAATTATGATGCCAAAGGGTGGAGGGTTTTCATGGGGAGAGCACCACAGCAATTAATGATTAAAAAATCCAACCCAAACAAGCAATTTGGGTGACAATCTCATTGCCCAGATTCATGGGGGCTTTCACACCTGAGTGACAATGCTGCTGAATTGGTGTTGAAGCCAAGGCAAGCCAGAGGCAGCGGGGTAGGGACAGCTTTGTTCTTCTGGGACCTCTGCTGTAGAGAACGTAATGCAGGGTGGAGGGATTGCAGTGTCCGAAACTGCTCCGGCCGGCTGCTGAGTCACATTCCTGAAGCTCTGATGGATGACATGGCATTTTGTGGCACGTTATTGCATGTTGCTGTCTTTAGATGTGGGCATGGAGTGATCTTTGTAGAAGACAACAATTGATTCTGCTGTGTTTTGCTAACACCATTCCTGAGAGTGGAAAGCATTAAAGGAAACTGGGCATGTGCTAACTTCTACGATGTCTTATTTCTGAAACCATACAGCTTCTTTTGGTGACCGCTAAAGGAATAGGTGTAACTCAGTAGCATTATTGATAGAATGAGTCAATAAGGACCCATTTTTCACATTTCTCTTGACCTGAGGAACGAAAACAACCATTTTCTCTGGAGCTGCAATTTGATGCATCAGCTGGACTGAGGTTTTCTGCTGGCAAATACAGTGTATTTCTATCCTTTATCTGCATACGATGTATATATTTTATTATCATTGCGTTTTAGTGGCTGGGTCTCACTTTTGAGAAATGAACACTGCTTGCCTAGAATGCTTGTTTTGCCACTGATTTGATATGGCTTTAGGGGTTTTCCTTGGTGTTATTATTTATATTACATAGTAGTGCTTAGAAACCATAAATGGGCTTGGAAGCCATCTCTTCCAGCCCTAAGACACCCTAGTAAGCTTTTATTTCAGTGTAGTCCCTGCTGCAAACAAACATTAAGGAACTTCTAGTTTATTTCACATAAAAAATAGCCTCTCCAGATGCATCTGTATGCTCTTGATGCCATCTTAGTCTCCTGCATGTCTGCAAGCTTTGAATACATTAACAGCCCAAACCGAGTTATTACATTAATCACATGAAATCAAAGATTCCTGTCTTTGACTCAAGGTATAGTAAGCACTATTGGCAGCAAAGAAATTTAAGAGATGGAAATGCATTTCAATACTTGGAAGGTATTGTTGATGGAGATAGTTTTTGGTTTGACATGTTAATTCTGCTAAAATTGGAGTTTATAAGTCCTTGCAAAGTATTTTGTGGGGCATATTCTAGAGATGTTTCTAGTTCTCTGCAGATTTTTATAAAGTTAATGCTCTATCTCAATATTTCTGCCTGAGAAACTAAGCTTTTTGGGTTATCATTAACAGCCATGCATCTATTCTTGCAAAGCTGGCTGCCAACTGCACTTGATGGAATTTGTTTCATTTCAAATTTCTTCCGTGAATTGCTTCAGTAAATGGTTTATTTCAAGAAGTGAAACCTGAGCGCCAGAACTAGTGTCGATCTGATTTCAGCTGCAAAGTCCTAAAGTGACTTCATGTCCTCCTCTATTTGTCTAGAACCAAATATATCAACAAACACTGCTGTTTAAAAATAAAACCTCATTTTACCACCCGCTGTTCTCTTTTGAGTTGTGCCCTGCTACTCCCAGGGACACGGGGATTTTTCAGCAGAGTGAGAGCTTTCTGGCTGAAGCAGAGCATTTGAGAACAATTCTCACTTTCTCCTTAAAACTGCATCTTCTGGGTCATCTCAGGAGATGGTCTGTCCCACAGAGCAAGTGAGAGGATCATCCTGGCCCCAGGCATCCCTGTGTAGCACCCGTGTGGTGTTCAGGTAGGGATCAGTAAGGACTACCATGTGAATTAGGCACTTGTACTGTCTAGAAGCTCCGTCAAGGATGGACATTTTTTTCAATTTCTGAATGCAAGGCCTTAAAAAAGTGAATTTTGACCCCTCGGCAAAGGGGAAGAGTGGAAGGTTAGTTTGAGACAGTCTCCTACAACGGAAGTAATTAGCAGCTCCATTGGATAAAGAGTCTCTTAGAGAGCTTGCCTCAGATTGCATCTGCACCACAAATAAAGACCATCTAGTTTGCTAGGTTAAACATTGCCTTTATGTTGCAGAAAATATTGCAGAAGAGGCAGGGTGGGAGGGAGTGCATGCCGAATTTTTCTTAGTGCATTCATCATTAAGCAGAGTTGGGGTTTTGGTTGGTCGGTTTGGTTGTTTCCTGGCTTCTTTTAATAGAAATTCAGTAAAGCAAGTTCTCAGATTTTTATCTTGTTTGTTTACAATCTGCAGTCCAGCTAAGTGCAACGTAAAGCATGAAAAGGTATTTGTGGTTGTGTTCTTTCCAAGAGGAAAACAAATATACTGAAGCCAAACACGGGAAACCTGCAGGAATACGGAGTCAGGTCGAGGGAGTCAGTGTCTCGGTGGCTGAGGAGCAGACTTATCTTGTTATTGTCCTGGATATTACAGTATTTACTTACTGGGTCTCATACACAGCATGGCTTTTTTTCTTTTTGTTAGTACTGTTGTAAACAGGGCTCTTTGTGCAGTTGCAAGATTTCCGGACTAGAGTTTACCACGTTACAAAAATTTTATTGAGAGCTGTGATTTTTTTGAGAGGCTCGTGGAAGAATGCAACACATTTTCGTAACTGGAAATCAGTAAATGAAGATATTAGAATTCCTTGAAGTTTGTGACAGAAGTGTTGTTCCTTAGCTGCGATGATCTAAAAATATGAGAGGACAACGAGTGGCTAATCTGTTATCAAATGGCATTTAACTTCCACACCAAGTATGTGCTCTGCCTATAAAGTTGTATGTTGTTAGAAACAGAAAAGAGAGTATCACCAGGAAGAAATGTCTTCAGAATGATGGTATCTCATAAGCTGGTGTCGTGTAAGCTGGTTAGCGAAAATCTACTGCACTTCCATGTAGTTAAGAGCACATGACAGGGATGAGTAATGAAGATGAAGCCTTCAGTGAAACACTTCTGAGTAGTGGTAGGAGACTTTGGAAATGTTACTTGACTTATGCTTGACTTATGCAGTCTGGTGACTTTCCTAAGATGCTGAATGAAATGGAATATATTCCATCAGAAAACTTTTGCTTAGTTAACTCTGGCCAGAAGTTACCTGAAGGAATTTTGTCTGGTGACACTGTGTTTATCTTACAGAGATAACGAATTAGAATTTTCCTGAGAATACTTAGACCTTTTTGGGTATCCACACTTGGACTTGGAATCTACTTCACTTTTGAACAAGTATGTGGTTTCTTGGCACATTAATGGGCTGAGTTTTAGCTGCTGTGTTGTCACTTAAAGAATTGAAGTTGTTGAATATTTATAAAAGTTACTACTCAGCTTGGAACCCAGTAGCTTTTTTTTTTTTTTTTAAGTACTGAAACAAAGCCACAGTTGTGATTTGGCCTCAATGAATAGTTTTTGTTGAGTAATTTTTGTTTGAATTTACAAGAAACTTTAATGACAGACTCTAATACTGAGTTTGTCTTTTCAGGATGCAGCTGTGTATGTTTCCTCTCACCCACTCAGCACTAGATGAAAGATGAAATGCCCTATTCATGAAAAGGTACTTACATGGTACTTACGTACAGATGAGATATGTTTTTCCATCCATTTTAATGTATGTCTCATGGAGGAGGTACTATATGTGAGTCATCACAAAAAAATTCAGATGGCTGTGTTAAGATAGTAAATTTTATGGAGAAAATTCAGTTTGGAGGTGGAGGAAAATCCCTTCTCAGTCGCTAAAAATCAAATGAGCTGCTGTTAGCTTATACGTTGCTCTAGAATTGTCACAATATTTTGTTTAAAGCAATTTCCAGTATCACATAGACCAATCCCCTTCAGAAAGACTGCTTATTATGAAGCGTGAAGGTATATCAAATGAATTCCAGTAGATACCATTTGGTTGCATTATTGCGTGCAAAAGCATTTCACCACACCATGAGATAAACAGGCACTGAAGGCATTATGTTGTGCATATTCCATTTATTCCATCTAATGTCATTCATCTCTCAAAAGCAGCCTTAAATTAGCAGCTGATCTCTCACAACTCACAAGATTTAGCAATTTATACTGTATACCATTCCCAAAGTGGCGGAAAGGATTAGATTTCAGATGGTGGAAAGAATATGTTTCTCACTTTAAATCAACTTGAGGTAGCAGCTGCTAAAATGAAGTAAAATCAAATGTGTAAAAAGAACAAGATGGTAATCAGGGTAACATAACTGTGAATGCCCACTATTTTGTGGCATGCTGAGGCTGGAAATGCTTGGCAGGACCATTGGAAATAGTCTCAGAACATTTGTCTCCCACGTGCTGGTTCTGGACCAGTAATCAATGCAAGAGACAAAGACTCAGGCTTAAAATAGCTCTTCAGCACTGCAAGATCTCTTCCTGCAAATTCAACTGTGCTACCCTGGCTCTCCACCTCTTCCTTGAATAAGAGGCAACTGGCACTCTGAATGTGAAGAGTTATTCTTCTTTCAATGAGGCTTTGGTGTTCATCTCATCTGACTTTAGAGGTGTGGATGGTAGATGCCTAAATTTGAGGTGATCACTTGAACTCCACATTGTAGCCAACACAGAGGAATTTCCTGTCCTGAGCAATTTCCTTGTGTTCAGATAATGTTATGAAAAGAAGTGTGCTGTCACAGAATCATAGAATGGTTTGGGTTGGAAGGGAACCTTAAAGGTCATTTAGTCCAACCCCCCTGCAATGAGCACGGACAGCTTCAACTAGAAGGAAGAAATTCTCTACTGAAAGAGTGGTTGGGCATTGGAACAGGCTGCCCAGGGAAGTGGTGGAGTCACCATCCCCGGAGGTGTTAAAAAAATAAATAGATGTGGTGCTTTGGGACATGGTCTAGTGGTCAGGGAGATGCTGGGATGAAGGTTGGACTTGATGATCCTAGAGGTCTTTTCCAACCTTCTATGGTTCTATGATTCTATGATTCTATGATTCTAGATCAAGTTGCTCAGAGCCCCGTCCAATGTAACCTTGAATATATCCAGGGATGGAGCATCTACCACATCTCTGGGCAACCTGGGCCAGGGTCTCACCACTCTCATTGTAAACAATTTCCTCCTTCTCTCTAGCCTAAATCTCCCCTTTTTTTTAGTTTAAAACAATCAGTCCTTGTCCTGTCACAACAGGTCCTGCCAAAAACATTGTCCCCATCTTTCTGACAGGCCCTCTTTAAGGACTGAAAAACCAAGCTTTCCATGAAGGGAAAACCCATATCTCTCTTGAGCAAGTTACTCCAGAAGAGCCGTTTGAGTAAATTACAGCAGTATCTGTCCGGAGACTCAAACAATGAAGCAGACTTGGAAGCTTGAAAATAAAGCAGGATGGGCAGCTGTCAGAAAGAAATTTATAACAAAAAATAGCCTGCATTTAATAAGTGAGCTCTGTCAATACTAGCCCAATTCTTTGTCTCTGGAGTTTTCTGAAGATAAGTACTTATTTATTTTTGATTACAGCCTGATTGCAGGGCATATGGGAGCTGTATTTAGATATGATATTTTTTCCCACCTGTCAGCCCCCAAACCCCCTGTATTTGTTTGATAAAAATATCTGGAGTGGAAGAGCTTCAGAAGAGATTCAGCCTTCGTGCTTCATGTTTCCCAGTTGCATTAGTACATATAACAGGAATTTGGCTGATTTGTGGGATGATGGTGTGATTTATTCCTTGAAAGAGCATGTAGGTAAGAATTTCTATTATTGTAAAGTAACGTGGTATGCTGTGTTGGGAATGAAACTTCAACAGCTGTTAGATGTTATTAAAAAGTTATAAAAACACGTGTTGCAAGACCAGCCTTATCACATCCCCCTGAAGTTGTGTTTCAGGTGATCCCTTTACTATGAGCTCTCTGGTTATTTTTCTTTTTCCACATAACAAAAGATAATAAATGTGGCAAATTCAGCCTGAATAATTCTCACTGATATTAAGCCACTGAGTAAGATGTTTAACCTTCTCTGCCTGTCTATCTTACTTTGACATTGAGTGTTTTTTCTGGAGATTTAAGAAAATGCACTTTTTCTTAAACAAGGGGTAAAAGTTAACTCCCATTACCATCAGTATTTTATATCTTTTCTGGCTCTTAGTGATTCAATCCCTCTAATGAGGGACTGACCCTTTTTTGTTAGGTAGATGTGATTTCTGGTTGTATTCTGGATACCAGAACTTTTAAATCTGGTTCCAGATTTTTGGGAGCGGAATCTGTGAGCCCCATGGGATGGATGCATTGGTTTATCTCTGTATTCACAGCATGACCTCAAGGGTTGTGTAGGATATATTGGGAGGTTGCTCACAGTTGCCATGAGAATGAAAAGAAAACTCTGAAACTGGCTTAAAAGGGCTTTTCTCTGAGAAGACATGAACTGGAGTAGTTTATGTGAAGACAAATTTTTTTCTACAGTGTGCAATTTTGTCACATTCAATTCAATCTGTCAATGTTTCTGTAGCAAGACACTATGTGGGATGAATAGAAATGAAGTGAAAAGATGAATTGCTGGAGATGTTGCCCATCACAGACAGCAAGTTTTGATCAAGAGTTGAGAAGCCGGTGTGTACCGTAGACAAAATTCTGCTCTAACCGTCCTTATAAATACTTAAGAATAAAATTTTGCTCCATGTTTGTACAAGAGGGAAGGCTTTAAAACATCGGTGTGAGCTCTACTCTGATGTTGGGTGATGGATTCATGGTGGTACCACACGTAGGGCAGCTAGCAGCAGTGCTTTTCTTTTTCTCCCAGGGCTTTTGGACTTGTGTTTCTGGAGAAGCCATTACAGTGCTGATGCCCCAGATTCCTACACTTCTTTTCAGCTGTCATAAAACCTTTGGTATAAATCTTGCATGGGAATAGCTTTGGGAAAATGGCCCTGTGAGGATCTGAGGCAGCTGTTGCTGCGGAATAATTGTTGGTGAGAACTTGTCCCTGCCTTAAATGTGGAGTAGCCAGTCTGTTGTCATCTAAACCTGTATGCTAGTTTAGATCTAACTCGGAGACCATAATATAGTTTGGAGTTATCGGTAGGCTAGTGGTTGGCTGGCTTTGATTCTATTTTATTTTCCTGTCTAGACTTTTTTATTCTGCAAGTAGCACAATAATAAATGATGGATCTGATTGAAATGAGGTGAAATATAAAGAAAAAACAACACAAGTCATTAAATTCTGTAGTGATATTTTCTCCACTGAAAAACAGTTCAAGTTAAAAATGAGTAATATCAAGCTTAATTACTATTTTCGCCTTTTTAAGGCAATTAAAACATTAACATGTCAGAACATGCAGATGAGGCATGTTAGGAGTGCAAGAAGCTGGACGTTGGTAATTTCTGGGAACCTGCAGAAGACCTCAGATGTAATAACAGATTTCTGGGGGATGTCACGACCATGCTGTAGCTGATCCAGAGCAATGTCCTGCTTCCCCCTCCCCTTTCTTCCTTGCTTTCAATAATCTGTTTATTCAGGCAGTGTTTATGCCCTAATTGAGTGGTGATTCAAGCTCAGTAACTATTTCCTGAGCATCGCGGCACAAATAATAGGAGTGGGTCCTTACACTGATTTTAGGGGAGTTTGCTGGGGTTTTTTTGCAAATGGAGGGTGTCATTTGTTCCATTTTCTTTGGAAGTATATTGATGAGGAAGGAGCAGAGCGTGTTTGGATTGGATCTTGAGAGAGAAAACAGCTGGGTTATGGAATAAGCCACAATAGTTATTTAGGCGAGATTGCTGATTCAGTGGTGATTCAGAAGGTTTTCTTTGGCTTTAAAAGTCTTCAGAGATGGTTCCTTTAAAGGATATTTTACACTTTAACAAGTGTTCAGCGGTTGTTCAGCAGGTTGAATGTATAATCAAGGTGATGGCCATGTATGCTAGCTTTTAAAAGGTGACTATTTTTCAAGTGAATGCCTTGAAAATGTTTGTAGTGGGTTTATATAATTTCTTGGGAGTTGCATGTATTGATTATTTTTTTAAAACATTAGGTTTATAAGCAAATAGTGGAGCGTTACATAACTTCAGTCTGCAGGAGGTTGCTGGGCGTTGTAATGAGTCCTCTGCTTTTCTAAACCACAGAAATAGTTTCTCTTTTTTCTTTTTTTTTTCTTTTTTCTTTTTTTTTTGCAAGGAAGTTGCAAAGGTCAGTGATTCATGATTCTTATATTATTGACATATCTTCTTTCTGGCAGCTTGTTGATTTCTCTGAGGTAAATAGATGTGAGTTCAAGCAAAGTTTATTTCCAAAAATGTGAACTTGAGGGGCCAAATGTGTACAATAAGCAATGTAGAGAAAATCTATGATTATCCTTCTGCTTTCCTGAGCTTTTCTTTTTCCTTTTCTTTTTTCCTTTTCTCGTTTCATTTTTTCTCTTCTCTTCTCTTCTCTTCTCTTCTCTTCTCTTCTCTTCTCTTCTCTTCTCTTCTCTTCTCTTCTCTTCTCTTCTCTTCTCTTCTCTTCTCTTCT
>VZZY01007876.1:190869-223791 GCA_013400335.1 Eurystomus gularis
CTCTTCTTTTCTCTTCTCTTCTCTTCTCTCCTCCTCCTTTCCCTTCTCTTCCTTTCTCTTCCCTTCTCTTCTCTCCTCCTCCTTTCCCTTCTCTTCCCTTCTCTTCCCTTCACTTCCCTTCTCTTCCCTTCTCTTCCCTTTTTTTCTTTTTTTGGTCACGTTTTTATTACTTGTACTCTTTGATTATTAAAATGGTACAACATGCCCACTAAAAGGATGAACTTCCTCATGCTGTACAAATACTTCACTACACTTGTACAAATACTTCACTACACTTGTACAAATACTTTGGCTTGTTCTGAAGAGACATTGCCTGAGAGCAAAATTATCATGTAGTCTGGTTCAACCCTTCTCCCTTCCAGTAAGCTCGATAGCTAAAAAGTATCCATAATGGTAAAGTTTTGCAGAGTTTTTATGTGTCTGAGTGTTGTAAACATACCTTGCAGAGGCTGAGGAATTGCCGTTTTACAGGGAGAAAGCCGGTCCCTGCTGCTGTGGGTCATGTTGCAATGGGTAATGGAAGAGGAATAACATGATTGTGCTACACTGCTACTAAATATTGCTTTTTTTTTTTTTTTAATTAAAATTCTATGAAAGTTTTGCTCTACCAGCCTCACTCTGACCTTTCGTGTTTCCATTCCTCTTCATGTGAGTCATGGAAACTCTATCATGGTACAGTTGTGGGCAACCTTTCACTTGGAGACCTACATCTTCTTGTGACTAATGGCAGCCCTGCCTTCATAGGAGCTCCTGAGAGTGAAATATTACCAAAAGAAAGGTCATTTCTGGAGCGTTTGTAGAGGGTGTGGGATCAGCTTTCCTCTGAGATTTCAAAAAACATCAGCAGTGCAAACAGAACTTGAATTAAACAAATCTTCCTGATTTGACAGGGAAGGCACTTAGGCAATGAGAATGTTTATCCAGATTAGTGAAAACAGTTAGGAGACTGGATAAAACATAGCTTTTACTCAAAGAAAGGCATTAGATATTATTGAATCAGGAGCCACGTGCTCCTTCAGAAGTTATTGACCAGGTGAGATCCAGCAGTATTATCTTTTGCCTAATCCTCTTTTTTTTTTTTTGTTTTTTGCTAAATGTGCTTGTCCTTATTTTTATAGCATCTGTGCCTTTCCTTTAAAAAAGAAGAAGGAGGGCAAGGGTTCCCTGCTCTAGAGGACATGATCCGCATGTCTGCTTTGGGTGATGCTTCAGGTGAAGTATCTTCTCGTGGTGCAACTGCTTCTCATCACACAGAGAATTAGCAGCCATCCCAGAAGCTGAAGGTCTTCTCATAACAAGAAACCAATAGAGTGAGAACATGAAGTACTCTCATGTTTTCACATATTAATAGTTCTTTTTTACTTTTACTGTGAAGTTGTAAGATTTCTTGGGAAAAAGAGCCCACTTTTCTCAGCTCTAATAAGCACATCGACATACAGATCCCTGATGTGATGCCTGACATGAGTGGCAGTAGGAAAGTGGACAGAAAGAAAAAAGAAAATGTGATTTGTGAGACCGTAGAGCCTGTCTGTGGGAGCTGTATTTGAGCAACACACTTTGGCTGGGCTTCGTCTCATTTAACCTGAGAGTTGGTGGATTATTTTCTAACTGGTCTTAGAGATCCATATTTTAGATTGTGACCTGCCCACAGGACAATCTTGGCACAGATACCTCTATCCCTCTCTCCTGCCTCTGGCCATGGCTGGTAATAAATGCTCAGTGAGAGTGTAAGAACAGGTACTAATAGATTTTGGTGATCCCCATCCCTTTCTAGCTTCTGGGAATTGAGGATAGCAACCATTGATAGATCTCCATTAATTGTCTAATGCCGTTCAAATGCATTCATACTTTTGGCCTTGGTGAGTCCCACATTTTAATTATATTGTGTAAAGAGAGGAAACGAAGTGCTGTAGCTCCACTGACATCAAACAGAGAAACATTTGTACATCAGGCTCAGAAACATGTTACTTGTCTACCTGAAGTGCGTTTATAATAGCTTAACGGCGTGATGGTCTTCCATGTGGTAGTAGGAAAATTGCATGTGATTAAAAGTAACAAGGCTCATATAAAATTTAGCCTTAAGAGTACCAACAAAAGCTTGTTATATCTTTATTTTAAAGAATTATGAAAAAAAGGAAAGAACATTAATTATTAAGGCTGCTGACCTGAAAAGTGGGTCATACACTTAGATGTCCAGAAGATGCGTGTGCATGTAAGATCTATTCCATCTGTTTTATCTTATTCATAAAGAAGAGGAATTTTAGTTATATGATGAGAATATGAAAGTAATTTCTTTTTATAGCCATTTTGATTACAGCCTTCCTTTACAGTCTTTTAAGAGAAATGGGAGGAATTTTATGGAAAGTTTATTTAATAGAAATAAAGCAGGATTTCAAGTACTTTCTATACAGTGAACAAAAATAGGTGAATTATGAAAAACCTTGCATGCTTTATTTTTGGTGGAATTTAGCTTTTTACCCTATTTAGCTTCCCGTATGGTAGTGAGTTGGACATGGTGGATGCTGGATTTTCTTTTGTTTCTTGTGAGGCTCTAGCAGGCAGCTCTGCCTTGTGCTCTTTGCTTTTGTGGTACCTGCCAGCCTTCTCTCCTGCATCCTGCAGCCTGTGCACCCAACGGGTCTGCCTCCGTTGTCATGAAGGAATTGCACAGGGAAACCAGCAAAGAACAGGTCTCACCTGTTTGCTACTAAGTTCTCTGTTGCATATAAATGTATTTGTTAGCTTGAGTCTGCTTCAATTTGAAACAGTGATGCAGGTCCCCTTGGCTTCAGGCAGAGTATATTGAAAGCTGTTCATTTTTTTCCCCCATTCCACTGTGTGTCATCTCTTATATCCACGTTTCCTACTTAGGAGATTCCCAAAGATCCTCATTTTTACAAGGAAGATTGCTTTTGGCCAGGGAGCTTGAAAAGGTTTATGTTGATTTCTGCTTTGTGGTTAGAGCTGGTTTACATTTATGTACGACAGGCAAATACCGTATAGACATGAGCATAAATAATTCACCATTCACTTCAACAAGAGGAAATTACATGCTACATTATTCAACAATATACAAAGACAGTGCTTGTTGTGTAAAGAGAGCAATATTCTGCCAGTGAACCGACAGCAGTTTTGCAACTAAAATATAAAAAGACATAAATGGTTTATTACCAACTCAAGCCTCATAACCTTTCTTCTGCCTGCAATTCACATCCTTCTGCTTTCAGTACTGAAATACAAAAGAGGTGAAGTTTATCTCTGGCTGTGGTTATGGCTATTGGAAATGTTGAATGGAGGAAATAAACAAAAGTTACTGTCGATGTCTTGATTTCATGGGGTGAATGAGGAAAATGAGGGTTGCTTATGCTGGGAAAACATCCTGGCCTTCTGATAAGCATCCTTCATGCATCACAAAAGGTTGGGGAATGAACTTTTAATAAAAGCATCTTGGTAAAGAGAAGGGAGGGGCAGTATGGAATTACATCTTGACTGTTATGTGTTCATTACAATTTATTTTTTTTAAATACATGAACGTAACGGTGGAAAATCATGAAAAATGGTATGTCTGCAACCACAGTTATTAAAAAAGCCAATAAAATCGATGTCTCTATTCTATTAGCTGAGTAATATTAGCTCTGGTAGGTCGTCAGACTGATCAGCTAATTAAGCAGCCTGTTGTAGTGCATGTGCATAAGTTGGCAGAGTTACGGTTGCTGGTGGAACTTTAAATTTTCCCTCATGACTGGTGTGATTAAGATCTCAGTGTTACTGTAGCCCAAGTGTATTTCTTGGTTTTTTATTCCTTGTATCAGTTTCCCAATAAAGCATTTTCCTCAGCTGTCAAAGATGTAGTTTATATGGTTTTTCCTTGAGTTTGTAGTACTTTTAACAGGGTTCCATGAGAAATGTCTGCACCTGGGAAGGGTTCAATAAGTTCCAGTCCATTTTATTAACATACAAATGGACATAAGATAGGACAGAGAATCTTATGTGGGTTTTCTAAGATTCTGCTCTCTATATTCATTAATGTATCACTTAAAATTGGAGAATTAATGTCCAATGCACAAGTCTGCAATTGATTCTGTAAGACTATCTCAGATAAATCTGTTCAGTCAGTATCACTGAGCAAGTTTCAGATCCCCATTACAAGACGGCTGGAAAATAAATTGGATTTTTTTTTCCTAAATAGTACATAGTAACTGGTCCCCCAGAAAATAAACAGCAAGGAGCTGGAAAGCAGAGTTCTGGGAGACTATTGAGACACTGGGTGTCAAAATGGAGGAGTCCAGGGTGGAAGGATTACACAAAAACAAACGTGTAGCACATGATAAATTTATTTGGAGTGAGGCTGTAGCGTACTTCTGATTACCAGATCTTTTCATAGCTACCACTGTAACCTATAGTCTCGTCTCTGTGCATCTTTTTTAAAGAGGTGCTTTTTCACCTCCCTCTTTTTCCTCTTGTGAGTGCTCTCATCTCCATCCTCTCTTTTTCTACAGTCTTTTTTTTTGGGCACTATCTCTTTTTTTATTTTTTTTTCTATTACCTCTGTGGATGATGTCCAAATCTGACCTGACAGTGCTTCTGTTTCCTGCCTCCTTTGTGTCCTCTTTGAAAGTCTTTGCTAAGGTGTCTTATTGCTACTTGAAATATTTACTTGCCAAGTGGAAACTTTTCACGTCTTGTCAGGACCTTCCCTCTCTCCAACCATTATGACTGTTGGTGATGTTCTGACAACCATCAAGCTCTTTCCTGCTCTAAATCTTACCTCCTTTCCATAGCTTCTCTCTCTTTCTTTTTTTTTTGGACATTCATTGGGAGGTGGATATTTTGTGAATAACAAAGAATAAACTTTCTAGGTTTAATACTGTACATATGAATGTGATTTAGCCCCTCTAGTCATTCAAACTTCTGTCAAAATCATCACAAGCTCATTACTTTAGGTAAATTTTTATGACTGGTTTCTCTAAGAAGTCTTACACTGATCTTTTTTTCTCTGGTTTAAATATAGTCAGTAATAATAATGCTACAATTTGAGTCTGCCTCATCTGACTTGTAGAATAAACTTATTAAGGAAATGAAGGGGTTTTTTTTGTAGGGAGGTATTTTGCAAACATTTTTGTTCACTATTTATGTAAGTAATTATTCTCGAGTCCTTGAGACACAGCCTGCTTGCTTTGATTGTGGAGAGCCTCCAATATGTGACAATGTTAGGTGGGAGAAACAGAAAAAATACAAATAAATTTACAAAAGCATTTTGTCTCACAAAAATGCAGCTAGAAGAACGATGATTCTTCAAGAATGCAGGATCTGAAGGGACTGTCCCATTTGATCTGGACACTTTTGTAGGGATGAACCAGGAGTTACTATCTAGAATTATAGCAATGTTTCTTAGAATGAAAAATAAATGTTGAAAGAGCTAAAGGCAAAATAGCCAAATTCTGGGAGTGATAATTAGTAAGGATTCTACTTCTATGATTTGCTGTGTTGTGGGAGTAATCAGAGGACCCTTTGTGTATCCATTGTATTGTCATGAGAAATTATTTTCGTTATTGGTGTCTTGGGCATTCCACAAACATGCAGTTCAGAGATGGGTGAGTCTGTATTGTTTCTCAGGAACCAAAGGACAAAGGTAGGCAGGAAGATTTCTGCTGAAGACAGAGGTGTGAAAAAGAGTGAGATTTTTTTGGGGCGGAACAAAGAGAGCGGTAGGACAGGGAAGAAAGAAAGATATTTGGAATCTGTGCAGAGAAAAAGCATTTCAGAGCCTTAAAAGGAAAGATAGATTTTTGTAGAGAAAGAGCAACTACTGTGGGTCCAGAGGAGGGAGCCGGTGACAAAAAGTATTGAGAAAAAAAATATGTGTATGTGGTTACTGATGTGTATTTAAACTTAGAACTGTACCTGTATGACAATTATAACGGTGCTGATTTTTTTTTTTATTACTCTAATAGAACACTAATTTTTGTTCTGTAGTTCCAGTAAGGTATTTAATAAACCATGAAAACAACTTAGAGAGGAACTATGTATAAGTATGCTTAAATTAAGACCATCTTTAAGCTGATGACCCATTTATGATTTCTAGTGTCTCTACTTTGAATGCTGCCTGGCAAGCCAAACATGAACAGGTTCAAACCAAGACCAAATGTTGACACAAATACTTTGAACAGCTCTGGTCATGTTTTGGCAGTAAGCAGCTGTGGTGGTGAAGTGTTTAAAGGAAGATGGCATGTACCCTCTGCCACAGGGTGCTTCAGGCCCTGATCTGTGTGGATGTGGAGACCTTCTATGGGACCCATCAGTGCTGAATTCCCTGCCCATGGTGGCTGCCCTGTAGCAAGGGGACATCTACTCCAATGTTTTCTGTACAACCTCCCTGGTGCCAAAGTGCAACTGTTAAGATGATTTGTTGGATTCAGGGTCTTGACTTGAAGTTTCAGCACTGTTGCAATTTAATTTCAGTAACACATCTTGCCATTTTTAGCAAGTACTATGTTTTTGAAATGTGTTTGGCTAATAGTGCTGAGAGTATCTTGGTGGCTTTGCAGTGCATCGCTGGTGGTTGCTCTCGTCCTGAAATCATTTGGTTCAGAAACCAGAGATCCTGTCATGAGCCTTTGATCATGTCTATTATGTAATCCCTTCAATTTGCTGGATGTTTTACTTGTGGCTTATGGGGTTGGTTGTTTGTCTTTTGACTCATACGCTTGAAAAGAGACTGTTATCTTATCCCTGCCTTGTTTTCCTAGCCAGGGTCTCACCCCAGTTGAAGACAGGTAATTTAAGGTCCTGAAATAGAGTGTAAATATTTAAACCTGTCTTACTGGCCACTGCCCAAAAATGCTTCTGTATTTAAAGAGCAGATTAAGATCTGCTAGATAGGTTAGTGAGCATCTGAAGGAAGTCGTGTAGTGCTACCTGTGGTAGCAACTTTTCGTTGAAGTGAGCAGATGGATGATTGAAAAGAAAGGGCAGCTCGCTGTGAACTTGAAGCCAAACGCTTCCTGGGTTTAATACCGTGAGTGCTGTAATGAATGTACTTGGCAAATAGAAGACAGCTTTCAAATAGAATTGTGAAATTACTTGTGGTAGATTGTACTTTGCTGTGGCTTTGGATGAAGGTGGATGTAGATGTTATGTCTGCTATTCTGTGCATATCTACCTGTCTGTATGTTTTTGTTTCTTTAGGTTGGGCAATGCAAATCTTTGAAACCAGCTCTGGGAAGATGAAGCTTCCAGTCGCAGCGGTCCAGTTTGGAACTCACCTGTTTTAAGAATACCTGGAAGTTTCTACCCATGTTTGCCATATTGTAAATCAGAGGACAATGAGTTATTTTTATTTTTTGCATATTTTTGCACTACATAACAATTTTTCTTCCTTCTCGTTTTGTTTAATTGGAAAAACTTGAGCCAGTGTTGTAGCTGATTCATACTTTGCCACATTCATCTTACTGAGCCACGTCCACAGTACATCTGTTTTTGGGTGTTGCTTGTTGGTTTTGTTTGGTTTTTTTTTTTTTTTTTCCTTTATGTGACATGTTTCTTTCTGAGTGCTTTTACCTGTTCTGGTTTGAACCTGTCCTTTTGCGTTGCTGAGTAGTCTTAGAATCACTCAAGGAATTAAATAATTTCAGACTTACAGAAGATGACTCATATGCTTCAGAAATATTTTTATGGCTGTGCTTGGCTCATTAATCCAGGAGTTTAACAGTAGTAATATGAGGTATTGCATTAATTGTTGCATACATTTATTACCAAATGACTTGCACAGACAGTGTTTCAGATGCTGTGGACCTAATCACAATCACCAGAAGTGTCCTGTTTGCAAAGGAGAAAATAAGATCCCTTTGTACACCGACAGCAAGCAGATGAAGTTGCTCGCGGTTTTGGAAGTAAGGACTGATCACAGGGAAAGCTGGCATGGATTCTTCTGCTTGAGGAAGGGGAAGCTATGCAGCTTAATATTTGGGCTGATTATAATGACTCTGGTGATGGCGTCCTACATACTGACTGGAGCCAAACATGGCTTGTTGTTAATACCATCTCCCTTCCATTACGGACCTTTTACTAGCAATCCAAGTTTAATGGACAATGAAAGCCTTAGTGATGTGAAAGACCATTACCAGCCTTCTAAAATAAATATTTCATATGTAAAGGATTATCCAAGCATTAAATTAATCATTGACACTATTACTTCAAAGATAGAGTTTATGACGAGACAGCGCCCTGGTTTAGAAGAGCTGAGGAAGCAAGAGCCACATGTAAGTATGACTTGAAGTGTGTCTTAAACTGCTGCATACCTGCTTATTTCAAGACATTTGGGTCGATCTGACAGAGATACAAAAAAAGTGCAACTGCTCAGATGTTCATATAATGATTTACACCATCTTGAGCCTCATGATTTACACCAGCTGAGAAGTTAATATTGTAGATCATGTCCTCCTGAGTCATGGGCAGAATAGATGGGTTATATAAATGGTCTTGACATCTGAAACAAAAAATCAGGCAGTCTTCTGATAGCTGTACAATCTCATTGAATTTTTACCATGTCCCATGCAAAATCATTCTGGCTTAGATTTGCTAGTCAGTTTAAATGATACATAAGGAAAGAGTCTCTCTAATAACTGAATACCAGTGTGCGTTCCTGAAAATCTGGTCGTTGCAGACCTTGTATTTCAGAGTTAAAAACTGGAAGTTAGTTTGATCTGAGTATTGCATGTTTGACTTTAACAATTAATTCCTGGGGTTGCAGGGGAGTTGGGGGATTATTGAGGTCATTTCTGGCCTTAAAATCAAAGGATTTCTAAATGTACTCCTCTCCCAGTCAAACTATTTGTACAGGATATGGTTCTGATGTCATCAGAAGAAATGTTAGGTCAGCTTTGTAGTTAAAAAAATAGTTAAAAATGTCCACATAGGGCTTCTATCATGTTCTCTTACTGCGCTGCTAGAAAAGTATTTTTTGTCAATTTTTTGCTGCCTTGACTGAAATTGTTGTTCTTTATGTTGCAGATGTTTTCAGTAATTCCTAATAAATTCCTTCCAAATAGCAAGAATCCTTGTTGGTATGAAGAGTACAGAGGAAACACAACCACAGATCCTTATGCAACAAACTCCTATGCACTGTATTCAAAGCACTTTCGAATCATATTCGATTACCTCAGGAAGGTATTTTGGAACCACTTGTACCATTATAAGGGCAAACACTACCGCCTGCGCTGCCTCCCCCATTTCTACATCATTGGCCAGCCCAAGTGTGGGACAACGGACCTGTACGACCGGCTCAGGCTGCACCCCGAGGTTCGGTTCTCAGCAGTCAAAGAGCCACACTGGTGGACAAGAAAACGGTTTGGTGAGTAAACACGTCTTCTGGTATCCAGGCAAGTTATCTCCATTAAACTTTGACATTTCTTGTATATATTTGGGATGAAGTTTATGGATACGCTCCATATTGCCTTAGCTTGAAACCACTGGAGTTAATAGTTTTGAAAAATCCAGTCGATGGATGCTCAGAAGGTTCCAGTCTGCCTTTGTTTAATGATGTTTTGGGTTAAAATTTTTGAGATGATGCACATTTCATTTGGCTTATTTGCAAAGGTTTAGAAAGTCTAGGGAAAAAAAAATCCTAGATAAAGCCAACCTTGTGAATCTGTAAAAGCAGGAAGAGGAGCTGTTAGATTTAAAGGATAGCAGTGATAGTTTTGTACTGCAAAATTCTGTAAAGCCTTCCATACATGAATAAATGATGGGTCAGTATTTGAAATGTGAGTGGCTTCAGTTCTCACGGTTCAAAAAATACAACTTTGTGATACGAGCTTCATTAGTGTTGCAGCTGCAGTCAAGCACTGAACAGTAGAGATGCTATGCATGAGAAAACTCTCTCATACTGAGGAACCTGCACATAGTTTTTGATGCTCTTTTCCTGAGTGACATCAATATTTCATGAAGTGACCCTTCGTCTCTGAAGGCAGGCTTGAATAGTTGAGGTTATGGCCTGCTGGAGCACAACACATCCACCCCTCGTGATTGCACCTTCAAAGGGTGTCTGAGGGCGGTGGGGCTGAGTACATCATTTTATCCCTCTGAAGTGTTTATGTCCTTCTTGTTCTCTCTTCCCTGAGCACCACGGAAGGTCAATCTTGTAGTAAGAGACTAGATGAGACTCAGAAGACCCATTTTCAATTCCTGACTCTGCTGTGTGCTTAGTGTCTTCCTCTAAACGGAGATGCATGTAATGCTTGCTGTATTCCAGCCAGGCTCTGGATTTTCCCATGGCTGGGTCTAGCTGTTAAATGCTGGTATGCCCTCACTTTGTATGACTTCAGGATCAAAGATCACAGGCTTCTCAGTGATATTACTATTTCCAAGAGGAAGCTACTGGTTATTTCACAGTGACATCTTTGCTTCTGTTTCTCATCTGCTGTTGCTTTACTGCAGGCATTGCCTTTGGAGCAAGGCAAAACTTAGCACTGCAGGGCAGATCATTTGATAAGGACTTAGCATCACTACTTTGCTTCGGTGCTTTTCTAAGCTTTATTGAAATGGGAAACTGTCTCCTCTAATGAACTGCTGTGGCTAAAGGCAAGAAAGAACACCTTCTGAGCGACCAGGAGAACTGCAGTGCTGCTTCTGTTCTTTACTTTGGGGTCGTACCTTCAAGTATGTGGTGTCGTCATTTCCATGTCCCTTCCACAAGCTCTGGAGCTCAGAAGAACCTCTCAGCTCCTGCAGACAGGGCTTTGTTCCTCAGTGAGGAGGACTCCTCAGCCACAGAGCTGGAATTTTATGACTTTGCTGTGTTCTTAGAGTTTGTAATTACTAGCCATAAGAAAGTGGCTAAAATAAGTATTTTAGACATTTTCTAAATGTCTGCTATAAACTAAGATTTAAAGCAATATGGTGAAAATACGGTTTTGCTTTTGAGATAATTCGGTCCAGTTTAGGAGACACTGGAGGTATCAGTGTGAATTGAGGTGTCAAACAAGAGAAGCATCGTGGTGCCCCCTGAAGCTCTATGAGAAGGAACTCATTCATGACAGTCAGCATCTGACTGAAGACAAATGATAAGAGTTACATCCTGACCTGAAGGTGAAAAGTCAGATCAGTGAAGAAAGGGGATTTTAGACTTGGACTCCTTCCAGTGTAAATGCTGCATTGCTTGTCTCCGGGTGTGTAGATGCAGGAACTGTCAGCAAAACCATCTGTGGAAGATCACGTCTTCCATAAGGCTGCTGGCAGGAAAGAATGAACAGAACTAATATATTAAGCTAAAATCCTTTATATT
Organism: Eurystomus gularis; assembly: GCA_013400335.1. NCBI lineage: Eukaryota > Metazoa > Chordata > Aves > Coraciiformes > Coraciidae > Eurystomus > Eurystomus gularis. The sequence continues at coordinate 202,154 of VZZY01007876.1, forward strand.
AAATAGTTCCCTACTTCTGCTTTAGCCTTAACATAAATGTTTGGAATTAATGTCAGAGGACGTAATGGATGCAACTTCACTAAAGCAAGACTGGACTTAGTAAAGCTCAGAAATGAACCTGCCCAACAGGCAGAAGAGTGTAAGAAATCAGGCTGGAGTGCATATAATTTGAAAACGAGGATGAATTCCTATCCCTGTGTTTGCATTCTCAAACCCTCCACTTGCGCAGTCTTGTGGTCAGCCACTGGGGACAAAGTGCAGATCCTTGAAGAGAACATTCTTTGCATAATTCAATTTTTTGAAGTTGTTTTGCAAAGCCAAAGCATGAGGAAAGATTGCAGGGCTTGTGAACTCATGGGAGGTAGATCTGTACAGATGACCTTCAGATCATCTCAGACTGTCTGCCATTGAGAATGAAAAATTAAATTTGCTCCTGGTGGCTCATGCCTTTCAATCTGTCTCAATAGTATATTAGGTAATGCTTACTATGGAAGAGAAAGGGAAAGGAGAGGAAAGGAGAGGAAAGGAAGGGAGAGGAAAGGAGAGGAAAGGAGAGGAGAGGAAAGAAACAAGTAAAAAAATGAGCGTATGACCAATAGGCTAACAAGCAGTTAGTGGATATGACTCCTATGCTCCTGGCTATCAACTTGGCTTAGTTAGTAACACTCAGTTGGACTAGAAAGTCCCTTTGTTCTATGGCATCCTCTGATTCAGTGGATTTTTATGAGACTGACTAATTTCAGCTGAAGCTAAACGGCCCTCCTGGGGAGGCCCCATTTCACAAATCACCGCTTTCCCGTTCTGCTGGGATGGTTGATGCTCTGCAGAACTTTGTCCCAGCTTGACTGTCTGTCTTTCCTGGCTCTCAGCCACAAGTTCTATTCCCGTGAGTGGGGTGGCAACAAACCGAGGCAGTCTGTGGCAACATGCTTGCACTTTTTTTTCCCCTCAAAACAAGTCAGCATACACTGCTGAACTTTATTCTACCCTCATTAAATCCCACTTTCCTAAAGGGGAAAATCAGATGGAACGGACAAAAGAAGTCCCTTGCTGAGCTTTCCTCTCACATAATTGATGATTATTGGCCGTGTGGGAACAAGAAAGGGGGAGCTGAGAAGTCCTGCTCTATACTCTTAGCTTTGCTTCTACTCTGTTGCCTTCTCAATGCTGTCCTTTACCACTGCCCATTTGAGGAACTCTCTTGTGGTATGGTAAGAAGCAAGAATGCAAAGATGGGCATGCGGAGCATGTACAGAAAGTGCAGAAATGAGACTAGAGTTGGAAATAAGAATGGGGAAAAGGGGTATAAAAATCACAGATGTAGCTCAAGATACTGAGAAATGCAGGGACAAGGTGATACTGAACACACCCAGGAGAGGAGAAAAATAAGACACTATCATGGAACTTTGTTTTCATACTTGTGAAAGACAAATACATTAATGATTTCCCAGGTTTTTTTATTTTGATGCATGTTGATTTGTATATTTGGCATCAGAGCCTGTTCTCAATCTCAATACAGTAAATCTAGTGGGAATCCAATATTACTTCAATTCATATTGGTGCAAATGAAAGCAGAATCTGGTCTTTTATATTCATTGCAAAAGCTAGGTTTAGAAGAAGATAAATGCAAGCTATTCATGCAGGAGCTATAATACAGAACAGTGAAGATACTTCCTATCACTGTGAATTTATGGTTTAATCATACAGTATCTCGAATCTCAGCTATTTCATTATTGGCACCTTTATCTGAGTCTTACACTTCATGGGTCTAATTTTGTCCTGACGTTAGCTGGCTCAGTGCCAGCCATGTCAATGAAGTTGTCTTGATTTACACCAGTGGTTAATCTTACCCTGCTGTTATTATTATTTTTTTAAATAAACTTTTGTCTTTTCACTTTTTTTAGGAATCATTCGTCTGCGGCATGGATTTCATGATCGTTACCCAGTGGAAGATTACCTTGATCTGTTTGACTTAGCAGCACATCAGATCCAGGGTGTGCTGCAGAGTGAAGCAGCAAAAGAGCATGGCGAGATGAACAACATCATCATTGGTAGGGCAAATACAGCTGCTGAAATATGTCTCTGTATCTCCAGGTTGGCAGTGGGTGTAGCTGAGGCATGAGAGGGGCATTTTCCCAGCTGTGAATGGTTCACAGCACAGAGCCCCTGATGCTGGTTTTCTGTGCTGAGTGTGGAGAGTGCAGATGTTCTTGCCCTTGCATGAAAGGTAGTTACTTGCTTTGCTAGAAAGTTGTGATTATCTTTAGAAAATGCCTGAGCAAGCAACAAATGTCTGATAGAATCATAGAATCATTTTGGTTGGAAGAGAACTTCAAGATCATAGAGTCCAGCCATTAAGCCAGCACTGCCAAGACCACCATTGAACCATGTCCCTCAGCACCACATCTACATAGTTTTTAAATCCCATTGCCCTGGGAAGCCTGTTGCAGGGCTTGACAGCCCTAAGGAAGAAATTTTTCCTAATGTCCAACCTAAAACTCCCCTGGTGCAACCTGAAGCCATTTCCTCTTGTCCTATCACTTGTCACTTTGGAGGACAAACCAACACCCACCTGACTCCAATCTTCTTTCAGGTGGTTGTAGAGAGCAATAAGTGCTGATGAACATCAGTGTTTAATGAAATCTTGAAAAAAAAAAGAGTGAGAATGACCTTGGTGACTCCTTCAAACACTGTTTTCATTTTGGTTTCTATATGAGAGGTTTGTCTGTAGCGATGGGATTGTAGCTTCAGGTTCCAATGCTGTAGTGATGTATCTGGGATAACACACTAACTGTGGTGTTACACAGTGCAATAAATGCTGTAGGAATCCTGTAGCTGACCAGAGACAGTTTCCATGGTAGCGACAGCTCCAAGCAGCTCTTCTCAAGGTCCAACCTAAGATACATGTAGGAAGAAGGACCACCATTTTTTGTGTCATCATCCCTATGTAGCCTACGGTGGACTGAAATGAATACGATTAAACTCCTGAGCTGCTTTAACAGCAAAGATAATGCAAGTTCCCAGAGCAGGAACATAGAGTCAAGTTGAAGTTCCTTGTGCTGTATTTCTTTTCAGATATGGAATGGAGAGGCACAGTACAGGGTACTATTTGAAGATAATCTTACCATTTCGGTTGATACTAAATTACCTGATTAACATTAAAAATGGTTTGTTGTATTGTTTATTGTATTGTTAGGACTGGGCTCTAGGGAGAGATCCCTGGTTTGCTTTCCATGACACACAGTGATCAATCCACCATGCTTACCCACTGTGGTCTGTGTTGCCATCAGCGTACAGTGCCCTAAAGGAACATCCGTAGAAATTTTGAAGTTCTGCTTTTGCTGTCTGCTAAAACCAGAAAACTGAGAGGAGGAGAGTTTTACTAGTCTTACTCTGTCACCTCAAAATTTCCTGGGGAAACCAGATAGATTCAGTGAAAATATGACTTGTGCAAGAGATAGTTCCCTGTTGAAAAGAGAATTTCCAAGAAGGCCTAAAGTCCCGAAAAGAGACAAGATTTTTGCTGCCTGCCTTCACAGGGAATGGCCTCAGAATAATTATTTTTGTCTCATTCTAACCAAAACAACTTAACCTATTGTTGGCTGGATGAAATGGTGACAATGTCTTGCATTGTTTAAACCAGTGGCTTGGCTATAGCCACGTTTGTTCTTTTCCTCAGCCTCCACCTGGGTCTATCACTAGCTTTATTAAATATTCAACGCTGAGCAAAATTTGCAAGATGGGGACTTAAGAAATGTTGCCATCAAGGACATCTGCAGATTTTCCTCCTGCTTACAGTAATATCTCCTGTCCTTTCATGGGTGAAGTGCTTATACTAATTAAATTCACTAATCTAATTTGCAACGTACATCTTTGATTACTTACCTCCTGTTACAGCTTTTTCTACAGTTCTTTGTGTTTCTTTTTCCTGTAGTCTCATTTCTCGTTTCATTAAGGTTCTGTTCACTTTTCTTATTAAGTTTACGGGAAAAGCCCTGAATGATTATAATCATTAAGTCAGTCTTTTATGACCTTGGTACAAAAGAAAACAAAAATAGCTAGGCTAAAAAGAATCTGTATGAATGTCAGATTTGCTTGAAATCCTCCATTTTCTTATTTCAGATGACTAGAAAGAAAAATCAATTTAAAACTATAAACATTTCAGTAGTTCATCATATTACATTATTTTGAAGAGTTAAGCTTCTTTGGATATTATACTTAGTGCGTAATAAATGCATTCCCCCCCCTAAACAACATCTGCTTAGAGATGAACCAAAATGGACAGCGCTGATAAAGCCTGAGGCACTCCGAGCTGGACTTGTTTATTTGTGATCATTAATATGATAAATTCAGAGGAATGTCTTGTGAAAACACAGTATGAAGTTAGTCCATTAATAATGGAATAAAAAGGTTATACACCCATTCTTTAGGCAATTTAGTAATTCGTATGTTCTTTGAGTCCATAAGAAAAAAAATAATTTTTTTTTGATGTACTGCAGTAATTTGACATAATTACTCTAGCAGCAATTAATTGTTCTCATGTTTAGTATGGCTTGTTCTCTTTGCAGGTATTAAAGCTGTATTACAAACCAGAAAGGAACACTCTCAAATTGTCAGGAGTATTTCTGGCTGCTTCAGGAAATTAAAGTTATAAGAGTCAGGAGAGACAGAATGATATATATATATTTATTATTATTAATTTTTCCTCCCCCCCCTCCCCCCCCCAAATCTTGACAGTCATCTTGTTTTGGGAAGATTTGCCTTCTTGAACCCAGACTATCCTGGACTGACTCCATTAAAGCAGCACCTTGAGTCCCTGTTGCGTACCTGTGACCTTCCCTTGCAGATTTTTGGTGGTTTGCATTTATGTGTAAATGCATTGATTTTATTTCATTCAGCTAGTGCACGTGTAAGCAGATGTTCATAGGTTTGGTCACTGTATATGAGCTAACCAGAATAAATCCAGAAGAGCATTAAATATGATCAGAGGTCTACAAAGCAGAGAAGTATGAAGGAAGATCAGAAAATCTATTCTAGAGGTGGCTTGCTGAGGTCACAGACTTTAATCTTGAGCATGATTTAGGCAAACATTTTTGAGGGAGCAGTTAAAGCCAAGCCATTCCTGTCATGGAGATGTAGCAGTGACTTTCCACAGTTGCTCTCATCCCTGGAGCGCGCTGGTCTGTAAATCTGTGTATGCAAAGTGCTGGTACCCATTAGCATTATTCCGTCTTCTGATAGTGCAGGAATAGCTGCATGTTGTTTTTGTGGTATGGCAATCTCAGCTCCTGTCCTATATTTAGTCTTTTGTGTTTCTGCTTCACCCAGCGTGGGAGCTGGGCTAATTGAGTTTTAATTGACAAGTCAAAGCCCACTGATGATTAGGCAGTGCTTTGGCTAATTAATTTAGAACGGAAAAGCAGAGCTGTTGTGGACACCCAGCTTTAGCCAATGGACCTGATCTCCTCCTTCTGAAAAGAGGCAAAATGAACATGACAGAAGATTAATGTGTTTTCTAACAACTCCCAGACTTTAATAATGAATCACATTATGTTAAGCTGAAGTTTGGAGCCAGTACCTTTTTCATGAGTTGTTTTGGCCATCTTTTAAAACCTTTAAAGTCTTTATTAGACTTTCCCAGGAGAGGAAAAAAAAAAAGGAAATCATGTGCAAGTCTATAAGCCTACAACATTATTATTTTTTATCTCATTCCTTCTGATTTGAAAAACCTCATTAACAAGAATTAGCTCTCATTAGACTGTCAAAGAGTGGAAGTCTCCAAAAAGCTTCTGTGCATGTTTTATTAAACAATGGTGTGCCGCTTAAATGACAGCATTATTTAAAAAGACAGGGGAGATTACACAATTCAAAACATCGTATCAGATCATTTATTTAGCAGCTGAAGCATCATATACCTTGTTCTGTCAGAGATGTTATTGATCATGTTTCTCCCTGTTGCATTACATTCAGAGTAAGCTTCTTCAGAAACTAAGGATACCAGAATCTGGCATTTAACCAAATGTGTTATTTATTCTACAGACCCTTTTGCTAATAGTAAATAGTGGTATTTGACTTAATCTACATGAATAATTGTCGTTATATAAAAAAGCTCTGACAATGGGTAATTCTCAAAAAGGGATATTTCAAACCGCGGAGACACAATTTAGCTGGTTAGTGCATTTAAAAGAAATATTTCATGTGTGCTCATCAACTTTCCTGCTTATGTTCTAAGCACTGTTGATCCATTGGAGTGGTGGGCTCCACTTTTTCATTTGGTTTGGTGTTAAGTTGTACAGTGTGTTAGCAAGTTACTTCTCTGAGATCACGAGCATTAAAACCAACCCTTGGGGCGCTACAGAGAGCACAGCAGGTCTTGGGCAGTGATGAGCTTCTGCCTCCATACTGGAAGATGATCCAAACTCCTATGTGGTCCATTCCAGCCCAGATCAAATATTATATTGGCATGTGTTAACCACTAGCAGGAAGCAGTGCGGTTAGTGGGCAGTAAAATTTTAGGTGGGATTATGTAAAACCTGCCTAAGCCATCACTACATTCAAAAGCTACAAGGCAGCATGACTGTGCTGGCTCTGAGGAGCATTAGCCAGATTAATTTGCAAGAACCGAAATATGTTGAAATTAATAGAGTGAATTTTAATCCAGCTACACCAAAATTCAGCCAATTTCTACTCCAATTCAAAGAATGAAATGTGTTACTAGGAGAGATGTTTTAATTTCCAGGGGAGGCCAGTGCCTCGACGATGTGGGACAACAACGCTTGGATTTTCTTTTATGACAACAGTACTGAAGGAGAACCTCCCTTCCTAATCCAGGATTTTATCCATGCCTTCCAACCCAATGCCAAACTTATCATCATGCTGAGAGACCCCGTTGAAAGGTAAGCGAGGATCGCATTGCTAATGTACACAAGAGCATTTTCTTGCTGTAATAATTTTATTTGCTCTCACTCTCTTGGATGTAAATAGATGTTCCCGTTGTATTTTGTGTTTACTTGGTTTATGATGAGAGCTGCCAAGGGGGATTATTCTGTGTATTTTGGCACGTGTAATTGTGATAGTGTTTTAAAGAGAGGGCATGTGAGTGTAAATGCCAGAGCGAGTGCCATGCATTGACACCTGAGCTACTCTGAAAAAAAGAATTTATACATTGCCAAATGCAATATAGCTCCATGTGGTGGGTTAACCTTGGCTGAGCGCCAGGTGCCCACCAAGCCACTCTATCACTCCCACTTTCCTTCCCCTCTCCCTACCTGAACTAATATGCCCTGGTTCTCAGCAGAGCTCATGCAACCGAGTATGGTACTGCGTGTACAGGTCTCAGCTTAAGTGGTCCTGGGAAGTGCTTCATGTTAAATAAGAAGGTTTATGTCTTCAAGGAGCACACTGTTCGAAATGATTAAAAGATTGCAAATAGCTCCAGAGTCAGCAAATGATACTAACTTTTTTCCATCTTAAAAACGCTTGGTGCAACACTCATACAACGTTCTTCCCTAGGCAGTTTCAGCTTGCACAACTAACAGCTGCTTAGGAATTCATCCTTGGTCTTCCTGACTTTGTCTGCAGTGAAAGGGCTCTGCTTTCACAGGGATGTGGGCTGTTCTTGAATGGTTTCCCATTTGGGTTTGCCATGAATGTCCTTCTTTTCACTGGCATTTCAGTTTTTCTCTCCAGTCTTCCCCTGGATTTCTGGGGCATTTCTTTCCACTGTGTCCTCTGAAGAAGGTTGATAATGATGAGGGTAATAGGGAAGGTGGAGGGGATGGAGGCAAATTCCAAAAGTCTCTGACCAATGGCATGTGAATTCCTTCTCTCTGTACCTCCTTAGGGATATTCAGGATACTTAGGGCTAGGTCAGTGCTGAGGGACAGATCATAGAATCATAGAATCATAGAATGGTTTGGGTGGCCCTGTGCATTAAAGGCCATCTTGTTACAATCCTCCTGCCATGAGCAGGGACTTCCACTAAGGAAGGTTCCACTAAACCAGGTTGCTCAGAGCCCTGTCCAACCTCACCTGGAATGTTTCCAGGGGTGGGGTATCGACCACCTCTCTGGGCAACCTGGGCCAGAATCTCAGCACTCTCATTGTAAACAATTTCTTCCTTACATCTAGTCTAGATGTCCCCTCTTTTAAATTAAAACCATCACCCTTGTCCTGTTGTAACTGGCCCTGCCAAAAAGATTGTCCCCATCTTTCTTATAGGCCCTCTTTAAGTACTGGAAGGTCACTATAAGGTCCCCCTGGTGCCTTCTCTTCTCCAGGCTGAACAACCCCAACACTCTCAGCCTTTCTTCTTAGGAAAGATGTTCCATCCCTCTGATCAGTTCTAGGTCCCTGCTCTGGACCTGCCTCCAACAGGACCATGTTGGCAAAGCCAAGAAGAACCCGCAAAGAGGAGAGGGGGGTGCAGATGATGTTGGAGATCAGTCTCTGGTGAGAGCTCAGGCACTGGGAGAAGGGCAGACGTGGGGTGTTTGTGCAGGCAACCCTTACCCCGCTGCCTGGCAGCTGCCCAGAGCGACTTGGCAGCAGGAAGGGACGGGTGCTCCTGGATGAGCTTCCCCAGTGGGAGGACATGGCTACTGGTGAGAGGCAGAGCTGTGAGACTGCCTTCCCTCTCCTGTGTCAGAAAATACAGCTCTCAACTTTTAATGGCGTCTCCTGACCTCAGGATTTAACAGATGGTAATTTTATGCGAGAGAGCTGGCTGAAGTGGCTTCCTCATGCAAATTACTGACAAATCTCCTGATTGCTTTAACCACCCTCCATAATGTGGGTGTAGCTCTTTGCCAGCTTTAATAAGGGTGAGATAAAAAGTCAGCTTCATCTCCCTTACTGTATTTATGGCAAATTGATTTCTTTTTGTTTATGATGATCCTGAACTGCAGGAGCAAAAGTGGCTGTGGCAGAAGGGACAGCCCAGGCAGCTCCATCGGCGCTGCAGGGCAGTGGGGCAGTTGCCTTGCAGTAACCAGAAGGACGTGGTTGCTGCACAGCGTCTGGGACAGGGTCTGATCTAACCTGCACAGGGTCTGGTCTATCCCCTAACAGGGGATATTTGGAGGACATCAAGGTTGGTGATGGTGGGTGTTAATAGCATCATTATTTCATTGTAATGGGTGGTGCTGGAGGGTAATGACTTCAAGTAGCCGGAACAGCTGAAATCCTTATCCACAAGGGTTTTATTTCCAGGCAGATGTCCCTAGAATTAAAAACAGATGGAAGGAAACATAGCAAATCTCAGCTGCCCTGCAGAGAGAGAACTTGTCTTCAGGAACGTAGTTTTCCATAAGATGTCAGCAAGTCTTTAAAATGATGCATTTATTTTAATGGGTGATTAGAAATACTAAGCAGTCATGTTAAACCTTTTAAATAAAATTGCAGCCGGGGCTATGCTGTACATGATGTCTGCTGGCTGATTTTCCCCAACAAGAAGCTTTTCACCTACTCTACCAGGGGCAGTGGGTCCTGCCATCCCTGGGACAAGCTGGGCAAGCCCAAGTCTTGATGTACATGCTTTTCTGCAAGCAGGAGACACTGTTGTGTGCCTAATTTAGTTGAAGTTGGCTGACTTTGTCCCTTAGCTTCTTCCCGGGTCATCCTCATACTGCTGGGGTGGCTCTTTGGTGGTTACAGCATGAGGGATGCAAGGTCTGCAATTGTGGAGGGGGAGGGCACGTAGTGCCATGGTTGTGGTCCTCAAGCACCAATGGGCATCACTTTGAAACAGGCTGTCTAACCAGTCTGGTCAAACCTGGTACCTCTCTCTGCTCTGAGATGGAGTTTTTTCATTTAAAGAAAACTGTCTGAAGTGCATTTGTCAGACTGGGAAGAACCAAACAAAAAATCAGAGTCTTCGTCTTCCTCAGTTGGTGACTCCTATAGATAGCACTGTGTGCCTCTGCCTCCTCTTCTACAGTTTGCTATGCTTATTCTTTTAAAAAGGTATGTAAAAATTGAATTAAAAGCACCCTGTGACAAATGTATCCCTTTCCTTCCTTTTAAAATGAGCAGAGAGTCTTCATTTGTTTCATATGGGAATTAAAATCCTGTTCTTGCAAAACACTAACATAAATAATGAGTGCAGAAGGGCTATTCCTGTGCTTAAATGCTTTGCTGGATTAGGGCCTAAACTTTCTAAATTAAATGATGAATTTTTAAGTACCTGTGGAAGTCTGGGGAAGTTAAAAAAAAAATTAAGTGAAATATTAAAGGTTACTGCAGCAATTAATTGAAACCTAAATAAATTGATTTTGTTAGATCATTTCTTAGACACCTGTGTTTCAAAAGAGGCTGAAAGATATTTAGGATTTCTGGAATTTTGTTGAGAGGTGGGTGCTATGGAGGTGTAATATTTGTGCTGCAAACATGCTTGGGGAAGTGACTCCTTCTCAAGTGCTACAAAATTGTTTCCAAAATCCTGCAGCATTGTTGGGTTTCTGCTCATAGTTTCTAAGCCTAAATATGAAAGAGAGTTAAAATATCATGTTCAAGCAGATCTGATATGACATAAATATTAGGGCATTTCCTTTGTCTCTTTGAACCATGTTTATCTTGGAAGAATTTAATCAAGGTTTCGGGGGTTAATGCTATAATAGATATTTTACTTGCCTGTAGGTTTTGGGTTGTTTCACCACCACCAAAAGGCATTTTAATTGAGATAGTATTATTTAAGTGATATTAAACAATCATAAAACTTGTGCTAAATATGTGCAATAAGAGGATATTCCTCTGCTGTAACTTGAAAAAATTCCCATTGCTGGTGGTTTTCCTCCCAGTTGCAGCTGATGCAAGGGCTCTGCTTGACTGCAAGCTGCAGAAGACATGCATGGGTCCATGTCCTGCTGTCCTCAAATTAGAGGTGGGACTGCTTGGGGAATGCAGCCCTACAGACTGTAGCACAAATGTGAACCATTCACCAAGCTGTGGTATTTCAGCCTAGAAAAAACAAGAGGTGGAATGCTGTAGATGGGAAGTTTTTGATGGAAAGTCAATATAGGATTGGAAGTGGAGCTTTCTGCAAGAAACTAGGAAATCTGGGCTCTTTTGTGCTCTTGATGGTAGCCAGCCTGGTAATCATATAAAATCACTCTTTCTAACCCACCCCATTCTTCTACTGGTTTTAAAATCAACTTTAAGCTTTTGAGATGAAGACCATTTCTATCCATGGCAGTGTGAAGCACCAAATACAGAGAGGTAGCAATGTCTGCTGAGACATGTTCCGCTGTCCATAAATAACACAAATTTAAAATATATACATATGAAAACTGCAAGAGAAGATACTGGCTTGCACAATTGCTAGGATCAGGTTCTCAAGGGATGCTGACCTTGAAAGCTGGGATGATGTTTAGCAAGTCCATGGAGTGGATGCTACTCTGAGCCAAAACCCATCAAAATGAATAGAAAATGCATGGCTGGCTGGACAGGCTGTTGGTGGGGAAGCATCTACCCTTTCCTTTGTAACTGATTGCCATTGTCATGGAAATAAATCTTCTTTCATTTCCTCTGTCATTTACTTTCACGTATCTCATTCGCAGATTGTACTCCGATTATCTGTACTTTGCAAGTGCTAATAAATCTGCGGAAGATTTTCATGAAAAAGTGGCAGAATCCCTGCAGCTGTTTGAGAGTTGTGTGCTGGATTACTCGCTGAGAGCCTGTGTCTACAACAACACCCTCAATAATGCCATGCCTGTACGTATGTCCAAGAACATTTGATTCCTTGCTTGTGTAATGGTACGTTGGGTCAAGGTGATTAAAATACCAAAATACCGTGCAGATAAACGTCAAGAAAGAAAACCTTCTCGCTTTTTATTTGTGAAACGGATGAAGAAAATACATATGTAAGCATGTAAAAGCTGATGTGCTGGCTCGGCTGTCTCCTCAGCCTGTTCCCTGATGAATGCCAACAGTAATAATACGGTCTTCCTATTGTGCAAGCGTATGGAGAGCACATTTAGTGAAGATTATGGTTTAATGTGTAAGCTTTTTGCAGTTTTCTCCAAAAAGTGGCTCTGGTAAGGATCTTTGTGTTACAAAATTGCCTCAAAATCAGAATAAATTATGCATTCATTCTCAAGAAAGGCTACCAATAACTAGAGAAAACCTTTCTTTTTTTAAAAAATCATGCACATCAGAAAATGATAAAAGAAGTACAGAAACTGCTGGCAGGGGAATGAATAAGTAGTACAGGCTCAGTATTCCAAAATACTGTAGAACTGACTTCAAATTTTGCTTGAGGCGGGAGAATAATATGGAAGAGATTGACTTGAAGTGTCACATCTGGCTAGTTTGCCATTCAATCCTCTTTTATTTGCTCAGGCTGTAAAGGACTCAGAGGGAATACTTCTCTCCTTTGTCTCCGGGGTGAAGTTATTGCCTCCTCCACTTGATGAAATAACCATAAAAGAGTGTATTGCACAGGCTTGAGCCCCGCAGTAGTAGGGCAAACAGGACATTCCTCTTACTTACCTTGGCAGGTACTGGAGCTGCTCATCTTTGATGATAGCCTTCAGGACCTCTACAGACATGAGCTGCTGCTGGGCAGTATCACAGTGTTTTCCAGCCATCTGCTTGCACAAATTTGTTTCTTCTAGTGTGGGGAGAGACAGGCAAAGAGAGAATCAGAAGGAAAGAGTTTCCTCCTATCTTTGTCCTCAGGGTGCAGAACCAATCTTCATTTGTTGTCTTAGGCAGCCCTCTGAAGAAGATACTTTTGGAAGCGAACAGAGGATGCCTCATTCCAGGGAGCCACAAGCAGGTGTTCATAATAAAACACAAATCCTAACTGATCCTCAATGGGCTTTTTTAGCTTCTTCAGCCAAGTTGCTAAAGTCTGTTATGTGCTTGGTTTGCTATTTATTGAAAAACAAGGGATTCTTTTCCCTGGTGAGCTCATTAGAATGCTGATCGTGTGACTACTCCACAGTAATTTAGTTTTGCTATTTGTCAGTATATTCCTAAAACAAGAGAGCTGTCATGGACATTATCAATGCAGGTAGATGCTCACCTGTAAAGAAAGGGATGTTTGTCAGCTGATCATAGAATCACAGAGAATCTCAGCATGGTGGGTGTTGGAAGGGACCTCTGAAGATCATCTTGTCCAACCCCTCTGCTAAAGCAGGGTCACCCAGAGCAGGTTACACAGGATTGTGTCCAGGGGGTTTTGGAATCGCTCCAGAGCAGGAGACTCCACAGCCTCTCTGGGCAGCCTATTCCAGGCTCTGGCACAAGCTTGTTTCCCTCACAAGAAACAAGTTTTTCCTCATGTTCAGATGAAACCTCCTGGGTTCCAGTTTGTGCCCGTTGCCCCTTGTCCTGTTGCTGGGCATCACTGACAAGAGTCTGGCCCCATCCTCTTGACCCCTGCCCTTTAGCTATTGATCTGCATTGATCAGATCCTCTCTCAGTCTTCTCTTCCCCAGCTCAACAGTCCTAGGTCTTTCTGCCTTTCCTCATCAGAGAGATGCTCCAGTCCTTTCATCATCTTCATAGCCTCTGCTGGACTCTCTTCAGTAGTTCTTTGTCTGTCTTGAACTGAACACATTGTAGTAGGGAAGAAAATCAAGGCTCTTGCTATTCCCAAGAAAACTGAAAATTACAGGGACATACTAGTTAGAATTCTTCTTTCTGGTAAAAAGCTTTAAAAAAGATTCTAAGATTGGGAAAGCACTGCAATCCCAAACAATACCATGCAGCCAATGCTTGCATTTCACTTGCCTCCATGTCCCAGGAGAAAGAAATGCAAAACCCATCCCTGGGCTACACATTTGCCCCAGTGTTCAGTGGAGTGGGGCATTGGCTGAGGGCTGGAGTGCTGCCCTGCCAGTACTATTACATTGTTAAGCTGATTTTTTAATCAAATAAGATGTTTCGAATTCTTGTGTAGCATATATATAAAGAAGTCTGCTAAATATGGAGGCTTGTTGTTGTAAGCAGCCAAAGCCACACATCAGAGTCATACATTATGATAACAATGACTTAGCAACAATTCAAAACATGGCTTATTTTACTGGAATTTAGATATCAATGTAGGTCACATGAGTCAGTGTAAGAAGCAAAAGAGACTATTGTCATCTGGCTTCACTGCTGCTGCGGTAATGCGACTTGGAGATGTTAAGTCTCTTTTATGAAAGATACTTATGACTTGGGATTCATGTTTCTCTCTTCTGAGCCCGAAGGGATTTAGAAAAATATTTATAAGCACAGTTGGAGGTTGGACTTTTAAGAACACCAGACTACCCTTTTTCTGTTTCAACTTGTTATGTAAAATTGAGGAGGGAAGAAAAACAGAGATTAGGCCAGGACAGAAGAAGAGCTGCCTTTTCACATCCCGGGTCCAGCATAGTCTGGCGCTGTCACTGCGTACTCAGACAATGCACCATTAACACTGTCTAGCAGCCACCGCTACTGCATCTTGGATCTAAATCTAGTTATTGCCATCAGAGGACACAAGCAAATAATACACCCAAATCGAATTCCTGACACCAACACAGAATATTTGTGCTACTCATGGCAGCATGATCTGGTGCAGCTGATAATCAAGGTGAACTAAGCAGCCTTAAGACCTGGAGAAGGTAGCAGGTCTAAGCATGGAATCATAGAATGGTGTGGGACCAAAGGGGGTCTTTAAAGGTCATCTAGTCCAACCCCCCTGCAGCGAGCAGGGACTTCTGCAACTAGAGCAGGTTGCTCAGAGTCCCACCCAACCTCACCTGGGGTGTTTCCCAGTATGGGGGGACCTCCTGAGCACCTACCACCTCTCTGAGCATCTACCATCTCTCTGAGCAACCTGTACCAGTGTTTCACCATCTTTAGCTTAAAAAAATTCATCCTCTCTAGTCTAAATCTCCCCTGGTTTAGTTTAAAACCACTACCCCTTGTCCTGTTGCAACAGGCCCTTCTAAACACACTGTCATCTTCCCTTCCACTGCTGTTCATCCAGCAGCTGAAAGCCCTCAGTGTCTTCATGAAGGCTGGGTCATCCCAGGCACAGAGGAGCATGGAGGTGATATGGCCAAGGATCCTTCTGCACATAGTCATTTCTGTGCAGCGCTTTGACACAGACCTGTGTCTGAAGCAGCAAATGCAGTAGAAAGGCCACTTGCAAAGATTTCTTTAAGCTGCACTGAAAACAAGAGGAAGATTAGAAAATGTTCAGATATTCTCTTTTATGGTTCCTCAGCAGCACGTATTTGGGATTTTCGCCCAGAAGACTGTTCATCTGTCACAGCTAGATGTGTTAGTAAAATGAACTAATTTTTGGTTTGTTTTTTTGCATGCTTACAGGTAAGGTTACAGGTTGGACTCTATGTTGTGTATCTTTTGGACTGGCTGACAGTTTTTGACAAAGATCAGATACTTGTTCTTCGCTTGGAGGACCATGCATCAAATATGAAATACACCATGCACATGGTGTTCCGGTTTCTGGATCTGGGTAGGTGTCTTCTGGCTGTTTTGAGATAAGTGCAAAAAGCCATTGTTATCCCTCTTCTACGTTGTTCTTGCTTTATTAAGAGGCAAAACAGAAACATGGGAATCTGTCTTGAAGGATGCATTCATCTTGTTGACTGGATTAAAGCAAAACTAAATTCCCAAACTCCCATAGAAAGGCTGGTGTTAGAAGATCTTAATATGGATATATTCAGAATAAAATCAAAACCATTCAGAATGTAGGGACGTATCTTACCATACAGAAGCCAGTCCTCCTTCTGAGGCAGTTAGGACTTGTTTGTCATGGGCTAACATAGGTACAAGAGCTATCCCACGCAATTTAAACAAACTGAAGTGCTACCATACTGGGAACAGCATGCACCAATCCAGAATCTAAATCCGAGTATGATGAAAGATTGCATTTCTAGCTGGGGAGGAGGGGGAAATTGTGTTTTTGCTGTGTTGATTGAGACATCTGTTGCTAATCCTTGGAGAAACGCTGGCAGACAAAATGTTGCCCAATGTTGATTTGACAGTAGCAAGAGGATGAAAATGTGGCTGCAAAATAGTCTGGCTGGTCCAAACACTGGTCTAGATGATGAGAAACTTTGAATGCAGCAGATTGAACAGATGAAGAGCTTGGCATCTTCTTCCTGAATATGGTTTACATTGGAAAAGTCTGTGGGTTTTTATCTCGCTGAAGTACGTTGTCAAGGGCTTACATTTATTCCTGGAGTAGGGGTATCTCTGTACCTGTGTGCCACTTTGGTACCACTGACAGCCTCCAAAACAGTCAAAAAAAGGGCTTACACAAGTGAAGGTTGGAGAGTTTCTACCAGGTATTAGACAACTCACATCATGAAATGAAATAACAGTATAAAATAGTAGTAACTCCAAAACAGACAGAAAGTTGTATTCGATGTCGTAGGTTTTTCCTGAAAACAATTTTTTTCCTCTGGAAATGATTTATGCTACTTGTTTTAGAGATGATTGATTAATGTGCAAGGAGAATGTACTATTTCCATATTTACTAACAGTGATTTATTTTACTAATCGAAGCCTGTATTCAATGTTCTGAAACATCATCGCTACTAACACAAATTCCATTTGTCATCCCCTGGCAAACCTCCTGATTTAGTCATTTGTCTTCTTTAGCATGGGCATTTTTGGTGAAACATTTAAAAATAATATTCTATTTTTCCACAGGACCTCTAAGTGAGAAACAAGAAGCTCTGATTACAAAGAGTCCTGCATCAAACACTAGGCGACCTGAAGACAAAAGTCTGGGACCTATGCTACCAACAACAAAGGCAATTTTAAGAGATTTCTACAGGCCTTTTAATACAAAACTGGCACAAGTTCTTTTTGATGATGCTTTTTTATGGAAGAGGACATAATATGTAAATTTATTGCCACAAAAACAGTGCTTAAAGGAGTTTTTATTTTTTTAAATTCTATTTTTGTGCGTGGATATTTACATTTTTCCCATTCCAAAGAGAAGCCGATTGATGAGCTGAGACTCTCGCCTTCAGTCAGCACACTTCACGACAGTTACACCACATTTTCCTTGTGAGAATGTAAAGCATCTTGCTTAGCAGTTTATTGCAACTTCTTTTACCCCAGCAAAACAGTAGAGTGGAAAAGCAAAAGGTGATGTCTTACACTCTCCACGGGGACACTGAAGTTTAACCTTCTCTAAGATGCTGCATTACAGAATTAGCATCAGTTTCCTACAATTACACTTATAATCTCATTTTCAATATATGTTATTCATTCATTTTTTCAAACTATCAATGTCATTTAGTCATTAAAATTTTTAATTGAATTCAACCTAAAATTTTATTTCTTTTTGTCAGCATGTTCATGAATGGTCTTTGCTTGCACTGAGGTTTTTATGTTTCCTTAATTCTGAAACAAAGATAAAAGGTAGTTGCATTTACATAAATTTCCGAGTCTAATTTATATCTTCAAGGTAAATGGACTTTCCTAGCCGTGTTTCTTGCTTTGACAAGATTTTATATTCCAGGTAAGAATGAATGACTGAAATCTAAACAGAAGGCCACATTCAGTGTTTAGCCTAACAAATCCATTGTCTTCCATGTTTTGCTCATGTAAATACAAATACTTATCATCTATTCATATCATTCATTTCATCATGCATTTATCAAGCTCATTAGGAGCCCACTAATGAGCTTGACATAAAGTCCAGTGCTGGTCATGGAGAGCTCTTACGGAGTTTTCTGTCAGATTCTACACAATTACCCTTCTCCATTGCAAAGACATATGCATTTTAGAATCAATATGAAAAGTCATTATTAAATATATAAATGGCCAGGGTGTACAATATTTTGCATCCCCATAGAAAGGATGTGCAACCTAATGAATTAGTTGCACCATGGTACATGTTTCCCTCTTCAGGAAATTTGTCTATGTCTAGTTTTAGAGGTCGAGATATAGGCTTGAGAAAAAAAAAAACAAAAACAAACACCACTTTGAAAGCTATGGACAAACTTTGGACTACCTGAAAGCCTTTATTTGACTAAAATGGCCAAAATTTTAGATCAATGTTCAGTATCTGATTTCAAACACACCTGGTTAGGGTCACTGTCAGCTACAGTCTGCAGGCTTCCTGCCGGTGGAACTGGCCAGGCCAGCACAGTCCACCTAAGCTAGGGACTTTTTAAAGGGACAAATGAAAATGCTACCTGTTGATAATTTTCTTTCAAGGGCTAAACTTATTGTTTCTTCCCTGAATACATCTTGGGTAGGTCAAATGAAGGTGGTATCTAGCTAGCAGGTATCAAAAGCCCGAAGAATCATCTCTAATTGACCTCATGTGCCCTTTTGACCTTTAAATTGGACCCTGCAATACAGCTTGCTGACAGATTTACAAATAATTTACAAATACTAAGGGTAACTATCAACATTCTCCTTGGTGAGGACATTATTCACCTCCTGTGTTTCTAAATTGAGAATTAATGCTGAAACTTCATGAATCCTGAACATTTTGCATGTGAATATGACGGATAACGTGTGACTTTTTTGTAACAGAATCCTGTTTCTAGGTCTTTTGCCAACTAGTAATGCACTGTTTAAAAAGGATTTAGTCTTGTGTTTGGAAAGCCTAAAATAAGTAATTTAGGGAAGCAGTTCTAGACAACCAGAACAGATTAGTTCTAGTTCAGAAATGTTTATGCACCAAAAATGATCAGAGAACCGAGACTGGACTACTTCAGCAGTACAAAAAAAAGTATTATGGCAGCATGAATCAGAAAATCAGAATGAATTTACCGCTGTTTGCAAATGTAAAACTTTAAGTCAACAATTTATTTACACTAAAGATTTCTGCCAGCTGTGCTCTGAGTTAGGATCAACACTATGTGGTCAAGATACTTCTACATAGAATGTTTGCTAGTCTAGTCTGCCATGGTCAAATATTTCCATTTAATTGCTGGCTACCACCATGATCTAAGGGCATTATCTCACCAGCCCTAAAAGGTGATGAATATACCTAAATTATTTTTTAGCATGAGCATTAATTTCATGAGCAAATCACACATACTAGTTTCTGCCACAGTGATGTATGGTGTTGAGCTCTAATTTCTGCCAGCAGACTCATGCAATCCACCACTGTTCAGGGAGATTCTTTCTACACTTTTCCTATGCATATAATCTAAATCAAAACATTCTTCATGGTCAAAATTTCTGTTTCAGGTCAATCATACCCAGCACCCTGCTAGACTGAGGAATTGCCTAGTTCTGACTCTGAAGAAGGAGAAAGTTGAGGGTTCTCTGTATGATGGTGGACAGTGGTGACCACATGTCCCCAAGTGTGAATAAGATGCACAGAGACCAGGCGGTGTGCTGAGCGTCATCATGTTGTGTGTAACACATTAACACATGGGGAAGGGGCTATAGATCATCTGTTTGGAGGCTGTGGTCCTTCTGAAAGTAAAGTCTCCAATGAGGCCGCTTTTAAGTCTTCATCTCTTTCATGAGCTCCAAAATACAATCTCTTGATTTAACCTTTTGGACCATTGCTCCATTGCAGCCTTACACTGTTGGGTTGTGGCATGATGAAGTATCAAGAAGTAGCAAATTAGCTGTCAAGTGGGTATCTTGGAGGTAAGGATGTTGCTCTCTAGTCTAGACTGTAAAAGTAGCATTGATCCGGTGACTCAGAGTAGAATAAAATAGCATTTGATTTTGTTGAGTGATGTGGCAGCGCTGGTGTCAGACCTCTCTTCTTCATCCACGGAACAGACAGCGGCTTCACTCCAGCCCCACAGCAAGTCTCTACAGAGGGTAAGACTCACCCCAAGTTCTTCCAGTTCCCCTTACTTTTCTGTTGGCATTTCTCTCTATGAAAGAATTCAATATTACTGTTCTTATCCACTGTATCACTAAGCTGACCTTCATTGCCAGAACATTCATTTGCTAAGAAATTAAATTTACTGTCAAGAAAATATATTTTCCTGTTTGCCAAAGAGTAGTAGTGGCTCTTTGCAAAGACCTCAGAAAAATGTGTGACTCCTGCTGTGTTTTCACTCTTATCTCTGCTCAACAAAAGTAGTCAGCCAAAGATGCAGCTTTCCTGAGTGCAAAGGCGCTGAGGAAAGGGTCATTTCCAAATATTCTTGCTGCTAATGCAGAAGAATGCAAAATATGTTTTCTGTAAGACCTTGCATGTGTGGGCCAAGCGTCTTGGCTGGCTGGAAGAAGCACAGTAAAAACAAAGGATCTCCTGGTAAGAAAAACAGGCACTGGTTTACATGGAAATGGCATGTTGCTGTCTCTCAAGTTCAGTCCACAGGCTTGTGCCCTTCTGCTTAATAAACTGAAGAGAAAGAGCAAAGTTGTCACTGTTCTGAATACATCTTTCTGCCAAGAAATTAATCCACCTTCCAACTAAGCCAAAGGCTCTTTTATTAAAGACGGGGCACAACTGTGTCACAAAAAGTTACTTTTGCTAGATACTCCAACATAGGCAGCTTAAATAGTTCTTGAGCTGCAGCTTCGAACAAAATTTCTTGTGTTGCAGTACCATCTTGTGGTCAATACAGGCAATACTTTGTGCCATGGACATGGAGTGTCTTTTTTTTTCTTTTTTCTACACTGAAAAAATGCAGGTGCAAAAAGAGAGAAATAGTTTCCACTTCTTGTCAGGTGACCACAGGAATAATATTACCAGTGCAGCCCAGGATCTGGGGACCCTCTGGAGAAGCACTGACTCTGCACAGTCCCAGCATAAAAAAAATCATAGAATCATTTAGGTTGGAAAAGACCTTTAAGATCATCAAGTCCAGCCATTAACCCAGCACTGCCAGGTCACCACTAAACCACATCCCTCAGCAGCACATCTACACAGCTTTTAAATCCTTCCAGGGATGGTGTCTCCACCACTGAGCAGCCTGGTTCAGTTTTCCTAATATCCAACCTAAATCTCCCCTGGTGCAACTTGAGGCCTTTTCCTCTTGTCCTGTCACTTGTTCCTTGGGAGAACAAACTGACACATACCTCCACAACCTCATCCTTGTGGTCTCTCATGGGGAGCTTCTATGAAGTCCTTCCTGTATTGGGCTTCCACAGGGATCATACAGCACTTACCTCCATACTAAGGAATTTGTTGGGTCATGCTATTCTAGCAGCGCTGCTGACTATAAGTAGTCACCTCAGAGCAGCTGCCAAACCATGGTCAGGTAGTGGCCTGGGAATCCCAGTTTGCAGAGGTGCTGCTAAGGGCTTTGATCCACACTTCTGTCCACATCAGCTCTCTGTTTGTATCAAGTGAAAGATATCATCAGTAGTTGAGGCCAGGGAGATGATCAACTCCACCGATTTTGGCAGTGTTCTGCTGGGGACCCCTGCTTTTAAGTTACAGCTCATGAAAACTCTGCCAGCTATCTGTGCTTCCTCAACCAAAAGAAAGGCATTTAAATGATTGCCAGCATAGCGAGGGCTTAATGGACTGCCAGGCTGAAAGCTACCATTGAAATTAGAGGCCTGCTGTGTATGTATTAAGTCACAATTAGCAGAAAATAAGGTTTGAAAGATACACAAATAGTAATCAACGCATCACATTTCAAAGGAAAGACACACTTTCTGTTCCTCACCCTCATAATTGCTGAGCATCCACCTGCTTGGTGAAAAACCTGTCCCTTCAAGCAGGTGTAGCTGTGTTGATGCCT
>VZZY01007877.1:0-49915 GCA_013400335.1 Eurystomus gularis
CTGGTCATCTTTGTGACCCTCCTTTGGGCTCACTCAAACAGGTCCATATTCTTCCTGTGTTGGGGGCTGCAGAGCTGGATGCAGTATTCCAGGTGGGGTCTCAAGAGAGCAGAGCAGAGGTGGAGAACCACCTCTGTCAGCTTGCTGGCTGTGCTTCTTCTGATGCAGCCGAGTATATGGTTGGCCTTCTTGGGTAAAAGCACACATTGATGAGCTTCTCATCAACCAACAACCCCAAGTCCTTCTCCACAGGGCTGCTCTGAATGTGGATTATATCTGTATTTTTTCTTTAAATTCTTGATAGAATTCAAGACATAGGTAGACTAACTGTAGCAAATTTAAGTTTACGATGAAGGAAATATACTTTGTTTCCAAAGCACATCTGCATATTAATATAAAAGGAGACAGCAAGTTCCAGAATACAGCAGGTATTAAGATAATGTTATTTATTTCCTAATTATATATTCTAGAGACATCAACAGTGCAAAAGGTCATGTTAATATTCTGATGGCACTTTTTGAGACATCAGAATGGTTTCTGCTTTATGTTAGAATGGTTTCAAAACTCTCAGTTTTTCCTCCCCACAAAACACAGGAAAATGGTGATACCTGAATTATCATACTCAAATACCTGAATTAATCATTCTCACCTGTATTGTCATTGGTTAGAATGAGATTATAGTCAGACTGTAGTTTCAAAAGACAGCTAAAAACATGTCAGACAATATTGTTATTTCCATTTTGTAGATAGGGACAAAAACCAAAAGAGTTTAAGTGACTTATCAGGAATTCTGTTGCCTCACCAGGAAATAAAGTGAAATTTCAAAACACCTAAAACATGTGGTTATAGGGCCTCTCTGTATTATAATACCACTGTAAAAGTAGTGTATTTGCTGACTTTCTTTTCAATTGGTGCCAATGAAATTAATCACTGGGTTAATTCTAAATACAGTTTTGCTGACTCATCTGAACTATGCTGTCATGCATTATTATAACAATTTATATATGCTGATGGTTTTATACTCTTGAGGATGAAGTTTTAAAAATACAGTATTATTTATACTAGCATGTTAAGTGACTAGGAAATTCACTAAATATAAAAGCATGGTCTAAAATTCTTTAGAGCTTTCCCTGCCGGAGTGACCAGCTAGTGAGATTTTTATGTATCGTTTTGGGTCCAGTTAGATAACTTGTTTTCATAAATCTCTTCAGAAAGTATCCAAGAGATGAAATTCACATCAAACATGTCTATGCTGTTTATCATTTTCTGTGCAAGTTTCTACACATTCCCTCTCCTTCCACTACTGTTAGATCTAAGTAGAGAAATGTGATATATGTGTCCTGTGAAAGAGTGCTGATCAATATATCTTCCAGTGCTTGAAAATAAAGATTTCAGGTTAATGAACTGGTGAAACACCAGTCTTTGGGAGGAAGAAACCTACATTGTTGGGTAGAATTTCCCATAAGAATAGGGTAATACTGAGAGATTATCAGTATGTTTTTTTTGCTAGATCATAAAGAATCAATTAGTGTAAAGCATTGCCAAGAAGTTTCTGTCAAAGTATATTCTCCTATTATTATAAAAAATTCCCTGAACACTCCAGAAAAAATATGGGGACTTCTAATTATGGAGAAAAATAGAAAGAAATCTTCATTAAGGAATAGGGGACCTCTTCCCACTTCCCCTTTCCAAGGTAAATATTTTTTTTTTCCTTCTTGACAAATGATACTGAATATAAAAATTTTGTGGCTTGCTTCCAAATGAAAAAAAATGAGTTCTACATAACCAGCGCTTTATGTTTCTTGTGTAATGAGTATATGTTGCACTACATATGTTGGCCTTCAAAACAAAGAAGCCAGAAGCAGCCGATGTGGGCAATTGCCTCTCTTGGAGAACTTGCACTGGAGGTCTCTCAGGACATCACTCCTTCTCCGTTATTGATTCTACTTAGAGAAATCAAGATGAACAGCAAGCTTCCTAATTAATTGTCAGAGACCATCCTCAAAGATTCTCTATCCAAAAAGCAACAAAATAGCACTTTATTTTAAGACTAAAACCTTGCTCATCTAAAAAACTGAATCTTTATCAGTTAAATCTTTAAATGTTTAACAGTGCCATCTGGTGACCTTTGCCATAACAACAGCAGTATATTTCAGAGCATCTTTCCTTTGAGGATCTGAAAGGACTGCACAAACAACTGTGCATTACCAGTTGAAAACCCTACTTAGGGAAAATCTCAGACATTTATTATTTCTGTTCACCTTCCTTTATAGCTTCCAAAACAGAGATAAGCTGATTCATTAACTCTCATTTTCTTCTTAATAATAACACAATTGAAATAATATCTATGTAATATTTTATAGTTATAAAGGTACCTGTAGAATGGCACATGTGATTATCTCTGAGTAGCCAAACATCAACACAATTAATAGTCTTGTTATTGAAAGATTCCTATGAGCCGTGGTAGGATGCAGGCAGTGTCTAAAGACAAATCACTTAAATCACTGATGAGGACCCCATATCCAGTGATGAACCTTAACTGTGACAGTTTCCTTTCTTTTCTCATCCAAATTGATAATTTTAGCATTATGGTTTATTGTAAAACTCTTAAATTTTCAATGCCATCTTTCCCCCAGTGACAAGATAGACATAATGCATATTCTTAATCGGTGCCTGCATTGAAATTTGAAACATTGCAGGACAGGGACTTTCTAAATGTGAGTTATGGGAATCTCGCTATTGATCTCTGGAGACTCCTAGCAGTAGTACAAGCTGTTAGAAATATATTTTATTTAATTTAAATTTGCATTTGAATTTAAATTTGGAAAATGGTTTAGGAAGAGCAGTAATTAAAAATGCCATTGAATGTGGTTCTTCTTCATGGTTACAAAATTAGTGCAAGAATACTCCTCCCTTCAGAAGAGGAAAGAAAAAAAATTAAGTAGTTTAAGTGGTTTAGAGAGTTGTCCTCAAGCATCTACTAAACATGACATAAGGAAGCTGTTCACAGACTGCAGAGGCGGTGGGAATACCTTTATCAGACAAACATGGAACACCTGCTAAGCTCTGAGACTTTCAGCATTCATTTGCGCTCAGCATGCTTTGACATGTAGAATAGATATAGGTAAATGAGCAGAAATAGAAAACCTACAGACAGCTTAAAAGTGATATACATGTCTTCTATCTCATAAAGATACACTTGTCAGCTTGCTGTTAACTTCATTAAAGTGAAAAATTGAAATCCCGACCAATGAGTGGGAGACACTGCACTGTGTGTGTGCCTCAATGCAAACCCTTTTTTTTTCACATCTCTTTCAGTGATATTTCTTCACTTATTTCAATTGACTCATTACTAAGTAATTATTGCCTCTCCTGCTCACTCCATCCATCAGTTCTTTGTCACACATTGTTCAAACTCAACTTTGACATTTTATTTGCTTTCTGAATTTCAGATTTAATGTGTTGTTCAGGTCTAGATATTGTGGGAGTGTGTTTGTTTGCATACTACGCTTGGCTGCTGCCTTGCAAAAAACATTGTGTGAAAACATTTTGTTCCTGCACATGAGGAGAAATACTGCATGCTACTGGGATATGTAAAGGTCTATAGTGTTGTAGGGAATAAATCTACTGGGTTGACTTGAATTTTTAAAAAATAGTACTTGTTTTTCTGGAAAACAATGGTTGGGGCCAGACAAGGGCTTGGTGAATGTTTTTTGTGAGTGTTTTAAATTGAAATTTCAGGTTTTGCTGAATAATATGAAAGTGATGGTCAATTTTAATCACATTTTTAGGACATATTATCTTGAGATGCACAGAATTTTGGTAGAAAGGCCCCTACTAAAATGTCTGTGCTTGAATAATTTAATCAGAAAGCAAGAGTATGTGTTTCAAGCCCTGTGTGCTTGGGCCAACATGAACTTCTCACTGCCTCAGTTAACACAGTTTGCTAGGTCTTTGTGCAGGAAGGTATTTTATGTGGGCAGCTTTCAGCCTCTGTTGACACTTATTTCTCATTAAATTACTGAGATATCTTTTAGTGAAAAATGGAGCCTAGGTCTATACTTCTAGAAGACAAACACTTTAGTTGTAGAGTAATTATGTCTTTATCTTTTTGTAAGAATATGTATTTAAATTCTTAAAATGGAGCACCTTAAGTTTTTTACTGGGGGGACATACTGTCAAGTCAGGCAAGTGGGATCTCCATTTCAGTCTCCCACAGACTGAATATCAATGAGACTAGTTAGGGAATGAAAGACAGCTTCTTTCTGTCTCTTTGGATAATAGATGTCTAAATTTTTTCTTGAGTTTTATTGGCTAGCTTTATTAAAAGTGCCCACGATAGAAATAAAACAGGTTGTAGAACTGGGGAGAAATGAGTGAAGGGTGAGAATATTTATTGAACAAGGATGATGGAGGAACTTTTTTTTAGGAATAATGGAGCAAGCTAATATTCTTCATCCTCAAAAATGGTTGTTCATGTTGGAATATTATAGAGATCTACAACGAAATGAGTGATATGGATAGAGCTTGTTGTTCAGTATATTTCATATAACAAAAACTATGGGACATCAGACAAAACTGATAGGTGCCAGATTCCAGAACAATCAGTAGAAGGTTTTTCTTCAATACATTGCATAAGAAGTGTATGTAATTCTTCACTACAGAATACTGTAAATGCACAAGTTTACATGGGTGCAAGGGCAAACTGGGAAAGTATGTGGAAGAAGAATCCAGTGAGGGTTAACTGCATATATAGCAAATAAAGCTCCCTTAGAAGAATCACTGACATGCGAGTATTTAGAGTCTGAGAGACTCTTAAAAGGGAAATGTCACAAACAAGCCCTGTTCTTGCTCTCCCTTGGGCATCAAATACGATCATTGTTACCAAATGAGCTGGATTCACCACTGGCCAAATGCCTTATTAGTTCTGAATTAAAAAACACCTGGGGAAAGGTGGTTCTGCCAAAAATAAATAAATCAATACTTGAGGATATACATTCTTGGCTGACCCAGACATTTTTTTTAATTCCTGCTTTACAGTTTGCTCAAGGGATTTGGTGAAGGAAATGGAATTAATATGATATAGTTACAGCTGCCTCCTTTAAACTTACATACAGTCTTATTAGTTCCGCATGCAGATATGTATTCATGAATAAATAAGACATTGATCACAAGAGAGATTCTTAAGTTAATACGTGTTTCCTTTTAAGAGTGGTCAGGTCTAGGCCTTATTCCAACTACTGTATTTCTGGTATCATCCTTATTTTATCCTTGGATTACCAATAAATCTCATTTCTAGAAAGAAAATAGAGTATAGTCTACCATATATTATTTCTAAACCTCAAAGTGAAAAGATCTCTTGTCTTTGAAGCTCATAAACCCGTGCAGTGAAGACAGAGTTTGATACATACCAGCAGGAGCAATTACCTGTGTCCCAGAGGAACCTTCAGTTTGTGCTAACGCTGATACCTTGTTTTGTACACAGGTCATGAATGCTCTAATGACCTCAATTCATGTTGCCAGTTAGAGACCAGGAGAGCATGCTGTGCCCCCCCCTTGCTTTTACAAGACTGACACAAACAATCAGAGCAAAATCACAGGATATATAAAGGTTCTTTTATCATGTCAGCACAACTCATAATGCAACAATTAAATGTGTAAGCATTTCCATTATAAATACAATGCCTGACATTTAACATCTCGCCTGTTAAAAATCCAAGTAGATAGAAAGCACTGTTTTCTAGCTTATATTTTTTAAAAATATAATTAAATAAATACATGAATATATATTAAAAGAAAACACTTCATGTTGATCCAACTTTCATTTAAGCAGGATCATGATTTATTTTAAATGTGGAAGGCCATCTGATCAATAATTTTAAACAGTGACACTGCTTTATATTGTGTAGTAAGTGGTATTTAAGCATAAAAGCAAAGCTAGGGAATCGGTTCAGCTTAAGCCAATTTAAGGACTAGCACTGTACCTTGCACATTGTTTTGCCTGCAGAGTTGCTCTGCAAGTGGGTGACGGAAAGGAGGGTGCAAAGGGCAGGATTCTCCCAATGTACCTTTCAAGGGAGACTTTGCTCCCATGTTGAGGACAGGCTCATTTTGCACACAAGCATAACTGGAGCGCTCAGGAAATGCAGTTTAGAATCAGCTGAGGTGGGCTTGTGTCTGCATGGGCTTGTGTCTGCATAGGCATGTCCAGTCCCACCTGGGCAGCATAACAGCTCTCACTGGTTGTTTCATCATTCTGATGCCCATTTGGGAAATGCTTAGACACGTATCAAACATGATACACGGTTGTAGGGTTTTTTGTGCATTGATTTATGCCTTGCTCTCTTCTCTTTTCCGTATTTCCTGCAATTACAGTGTTATTTAGAAAATTAGTGCTGAACTTGATAGTTGGTTTAGATCTTCTCATTAGAATATTGTTGTGTATTGTATCCCAAACTAGAGAACTGGGACCATAATTTCAGCAATTATAGATTCTTCCTTTTTACTCAGTCAGGCAGGAGCTCATCTTTGCTGAGTATGTAGCTATGTTAATTACTGAGTAGATTACATGGAACTCTTGTTGACAAGCAATGAGACAGCACATATGAAAGAGGTGTATGAGCTGGTCGTCATAAAGTGTGTTTTCTAGGCAGTAACATTTCTGTAAATGTATTTGTCCAATCTGAGCTTTGAAAAACTTTGATAAAGTATAATGAAAACACTAATTGGTGAGTGTATCAAGAGTAGAACCAGGAGAGACTTCAGTAGATAAAGATATTGATGACAGATGGGTCTTCTGAGGTGAAGTAGTAACTGAAGACTTGTCTTCAGACAATGCAGTCTTCTTTTCTGCATTTTATTTCTAAAGAGAACAATGCAGTGAGATACTGAGGCTTGCTAATGACATTAAACGGTTGAGAGAAGTCAGTCTAAAGGAAATGATAGTGTTCCAAATTACACAGTGAGATTACGGAAATACACAGAGATGTAATCAAGGTACAGAAGAAAATTAATTCTGAAAATACAGCAGTAGTCAAGATACAGCAGGTGCGTAAAATCATCCTGTAAATATGTACATTGTGTAGCATGAAATTTTTGAGCTTGAGTGATCAGTTGGCTTCCTTCTTGTTCTCCACACTCCTTTAGAAACCTAGCAATTTTTGATACTTTAAATACTGAGACAGAGAGGCCAAAGACTGAGACCTTGCAGCTGCTTGTACAGCTTTGAGAGGTTTGCTCTAAGAATTTTCCTTTGAGCCAAGAGGCTTGGCTCCTTTGCTATTTTGAGCTACTGCTGAAATATATCAGCCTCAGCTTGACTATCAACCCCAGCTTAGGTATCAACCATACTGGTGGAAATGACAATGTAGGAACTGAGTTATCCGTTCTAAGGAAACTGAATAAAAGTAAAAGCTCTGTGTCAAAACATGAGCTAGAAAGGAACTGAGATCACAGACAGGTTTTGGTTTTTGTTTTTGTTGTTGTTTTTTTTCTTTTTAGCTATTTATCCCTATGGAAGGGATTTTTAAAGCATTAGGAAAGAATGGTAAGGAATGCTCAGTTTATAGTACACAGAGAGACAATGAGACGTCTACTAAGTTAGTTTTCATCCCTTTTGTTTACTTTGCTTTTGATCGTGTGTGGTGGTTTAGTAAAGCTGTGGTGGTTCAGTCCCTGCCGGGAGCTGAGCCACGTGGCTGCCCACCTCAGACAAAGGGAAAGGCAGGAGTGACTGAGAATGCCTTTTTGAGTTGAGATAAGGAGAGTTTAATACAATGACACACAAGAAACAATCGCAGTAACAACAGCAATCACAACAGTGAGAAAAACAATGTACAAAATAAGCAATACGGTGTGGACAAACAGATGGAGCAGAGGGGATCGGCCACGTGCACAGGAGTTGCACTGCAGAACCCGAAACTGGCCCCGGGGCATGATGTCAGCATGGTATGGAATATCCCATCTGCACCAAATTAACCCTGTCCTGGCTGAACCAGGACATCGTGAAAGATCTTTACCAAATCTTACATAATTATGAAATTAAGTTGGTTTTTTTTTTTAATGGAAATTCAGATACCAGATTAAATGATACTCTACTTGTTGCTTTGTCTAAATTGCTGTGAAAAAATAATTACTAATTTTGCAGTGTAGATTTGCATCTATGAGGTGGTCTTTTATTACAGTTATGTAAGAATGGAGTTTTAGACCACTTTATTAAATGCAAAACTCTTATCTTTTTATGTGTACACACTGTATACATTTTGTAGACAATCCATACACCATTAAGAGACAGGTTCAAGTACTAAACATAAGTGTCTGATAATTTTTATATGCTGTAGGATGCCCACTTTTGAGCTGCTATTCCACATAGGCATAATTGTCCCACAGATCCCTTGTCAGGTGTGCCCACCTTGTGCAATTTGTTTTGGAGATACGTTATTACAGGAATCATTTAGCCTAAAGACCTGAAGTGCTTTATCTCTGTTGATGTGTAGCTAGTCTCTGTGAGATACTGATGTCCTTTCATCCGCAGATTAGTGTGTGTAGTTCATTTATTTGATGAGATACTTTTATATTTGTGATATTACATGATTTATCTATAGATTAATCATCCCCATTTAAATATATACATGCTAGTTCTTTTCCTAAGAAGGAATAAACCTCAAAAAATTGAATGCCAAGTACTGGAACAAACTGTTTGAGTGACTTGAATATCCATGCCTGGGCTGGCTTCTGACTTGGGCAGATAAAGAAGAAAAGTTTCTTGTATTGGTAGTCCTTCTTGCTCCACCCTGAAAAATGCAAAGCATGTAAAATAAAGGAAGCCACACCTAAATATGTCAAAACATCAAGAAAATTGAGTGGGAGCAAGTTTTCCTATATATATTTTCCCCACATGCTCAATTAAAAAAAATTAAAATGTGTGAAATATTTTACTGTGGTATTCTGTGAAAGATTTAACAAAAATAGTCATCTGTTGTGACTACACCTGTCACATTTTATTGTTCTATCAACATGACACTCATGCATCACAGATCGCACAATTGGTATATGCTCCCATTCATCTGATGTGCCACATAAACCACTTTGGATAGTGAGATAATATTTTAAGGACTTGATAGAACCAGTTCAGCCAGAATTGTTTTTCTTTCTCTTGCTGAGATGATTCGGTGGAAATAAGGAGTGGAAAGGTTCTTGATAGGTCAAAATTTTATGGTTCTTAAGAGAAAAAAAGGTGCGATTCATCAGTGACCCTGCATGTAATTGACCTTGACATTAAAATCATTGTATGAAGATAATCTATTGATAGAAGCAATACAGAAAGACATGTTCGTAGTTCTGGAACGGAGGAACTGTGCTTGACCTAAAACTTCTCATGGCAAGCAAAATAAGAATCAAATATACTGCATTCTAGAGAGCATTGTGTGCCTAAGTTGAACAGTACATGTTACTGATCTGAAGGTGTCTGAGATACCAAGTGAAATAGCCCAACCTTTGAGCAGACATTGAATAAGAAAGCTTCAGACAGCTCTCCTCTCTAACTCTGAATGCAGAAATTTTCCAGGCTAATGATTTGACCTTTATGTAGTGTAAGAGAAGCACATAATTTTTCAGGAGTACACAATATAAATGAAATGTGATCGCCTTTACAAAGTAGTATTTAGTCACCAGAACTCTCTTGAGAGGACTGCTATATTAAATACGTATTATAGGCCAGATACAGCTGAACTTTGGGAGTGGATATGTATGTGGTTAAGCATTTTGTTTCCTTTATGCTGATGGAACATACAACATCTGACCTTAATGCTTTCAGCAGTTAGGACTTTATCTGCTGAATTAAATATGCAAGCGCTCACTGGCTTCCAATTCTACCAGGATGAGTTGTGTCCTCCAAGGGAAAAATTATTGTATTGGGTAGTAAGCTTTATTTTTTATTAATTTTTCATTTCTCCTTTTATTTTCCTTTCAAATATACTACACCTTTGCCTATTTTATTTTAAGATCCCAGCCTTTCCTAATTGACCTTTTCATCATGTTTGGAGTTGGCAGGTGAGGTACTTACTCATCGTTCTAGTGGCGCTGGGAATTCCAGTGCATTCAGCCATTGCCATATATTTCTTTAAATTATCAAATATGGCCTTTTTGGAAAAAAAGGTAGATAATTTATTACTGTGCTGAATAATTCATGAAAATAGTTGTAATAAACATTGTATATTACTAAGCACATGTAAACCACATGAAGACAAGCTTTCCTAGCATTAGGAATCTATAGCTTCTCTTCCTGCATTCTCAGCTGACCCCGTACAAAGTATTTTGATATGGCAAAATATTTGGGTGTCAGTAGGGTTTCCAAACCTACACGGGAGCCATTCTGCCCTGTGCTCTGGCCACATAGGAGGGACATAGCTCACGAGCAGATGAGAGCACAGCACTGATTCCCAATGCAAGTTTATAATAGATGTTCACGTGGGTGACATTTATGAGATGACAGTCAGCTCTTAGCTAAACGATGTAGGTGAGTTGGCTTAATCTTTCACCTATGGAGGTCTAGAGAATCTGCCTTAACTGTGCAGTTTTCAAAATTTGCGCTACTATTGTTATTTACTCCATTGGGAATTACGATTTTGACAATATTTTTATGGCAGATCTTGTCATTATGCCAAAACTTTGCAAACTTCAAAATATAATTATTTTCAGTATGTATAACATATATTTTATTTTAGTCAATAAATCAAAATTTAACATCTTTTAAATAGCAGAGTCAGCACTCTGCAGCCGAGTGTCTGCCAATAGACCGTTCTACAGTGTTTGTATTTTTGTCCATTGAGAGGAAATTCTTGCTCACATCTCTTGTCACAGTATAGGTTAACTTTTTGCAAAATTATTCACAAGTCTTTCATATACCCCAAAGGTTTTAGCATGCAACAGAAAATAATCTATTGCCTAATATAAAAAACAAACTGATCAGGCAGGTCATGCACTGTCACCACCATTAGCCTTTTAAATATGGCCAAGTTCAAAAGCTGTGAATTTAAAGTAAAACATGCCTTGGCTTGCTCTTGCAAATAATCTCTCTCCTTCTTCAGATCTACTTCCAGTTGCCAATACCTTCCTTTTATGTGGTGCAGAAAAAACGATTGAAAATTCTGTTGCAGCAAGTGTGCTAGTGAATTAGAATCCTTTAAAATTATGTTGACTGTATTGAGGTTTTTAACTTTGCAGAATTTCAAGCAGAGCAATTTAGATGCTTGAGAGACATAGTTAATTAGAAGTTTTCCTGCCTAACTGGATCAAACTGTGGGAATGCTGATATAAACAAGTTTCTGTGTAACCCAGAATGTTATTTAGATTGTTGGTCAAGAAATGAAACAAATGTAAGAAATTATGTGTGTTAGTAATACAAGAAGGATTGATAGAGATTAGCATATATAAAAATGAGTAATTCATATACATAATAAAAATTAGACACCGTAATATATCAGTAAGTATAGTTAAGAAGTATTTGGATACATACAGTTATCAAAATCAACATGTAATGCCTGCTCCCTTGGAGTGTACTGTGAGTGAAGTTTGGGGTTTCTTTTGGAACTGGATGAAAACTTACAAAATGGCCCAAGGCTCGGTTATACCTTTGATAAATGACCAAATGGCCTGGAAAGTTTCTTCCTTCTTTACTAAACACTCAAGCAGAGCCTCATAGAAATATTTCTTTCCTTTTTTTAAATTCTGTTTTTGGCTGACCAGTTAAGTTTGTCTTTATTGCGTAGTGCAAATGCTATGCTAGACTGGAAAGTGTCTGCAAAATGGACTTTCCCATTTGAAGGGAAGTGTCACTTTTTTGTGATTTCTTCTGTCTCACTGTCTACTAACTCTTGTACTTCAGATTCGCACCAGCGCTTTCTTGTTTGCAATTTTCTGGCAGTTAAAACATTCAGGAAGCAATGGTAGGTACAGCATTTCTCCTCCAGATACACAAGAACTTCAGCATCTAATATTCCCCCAGGCTGTCTCAGCGTGTCGGATCTGATAACTATTAAGTTTCAGCAAATACCTACTATTCCTCTACATAATTGCATTACTAACATTGTTATTACTTTCTAGTGAGCAAAGCAAAACAAAGGTCCAGAGGTAAACAACAGTTACAGACTGGTGCCTCCAAGTTGTGTTGCCTCTTTCTTGCAACAGGAAAGTGACTTTCAACTAATGTTTCTTTTTTATTTGGTGCTTTGTCTGCAGTATAACTGGTCCTCTTAATAGTTGTGGTGCATTGGGTTTTGTGGCCATTCTCTTTTGATTTTTTACTCAGGACACAGTTAAATCCCTACAATTAAAACAAAATGCAGGGGCAGAAAAAAAAGGATTAGGCACATTCCTGGTAGTAATATTGATCAGTAGCTAGTTTACCTGATACAGCCATCAGTTTGAGATATTTGCTGGCCACTGGCTGTCGTAACTGGGAAGATAAACCAGAGGAAAGATGACTCTGCACACGTCTTGTTGGTAGTGTATTTCCCTAAGCGTTTGCTTCTGGCAGTTTTCAGAAAGCGGACACTGAGCTGATGGATTTTGTGACTGAGCCAATATAGTATCACATATATCTCACTGAGCTACTTTCCCCAGTTTTTTCACTACTTTTTGTTTTTCTTATTTTACAAACTGATCATATTTGTTCAGGAGTGTCATGGAGTGGATGAGAACCCTCTGTCCTATGGACATCTTAGACATCAGGATGTATTGGGGGCTATTTTCAAACAGCTTGCTTTCCTTGCCCCGGTAGATGTTTCCTCCCTTGGTTATCACTGCGAGTTCCATGACAAATTTCATAGGAGCTACAAAATGGGTCATTTCTGGTTGATCCTAGAAGCAATTAATCTGTTATGCCATGAAGGCAAGTCTCCCAGGGTCCTCTATCAGCGTGGATAGAGTTTCTTCTTTATATCACCTTTCAGCTCTCAACTGTGCCTTACCTATCTGTGACAAATGGCTGGAATAAGACCAGACTCTAAACTGGGATAACTGATTCATGTTAGTGATATAAGTTCTAAGTTCTTTAGCACCATTGGTTAGTTGCTGGAAATAGGGTTGGGCTTTTTTTCTGTCAATATTCCAAATATTACCAAATGAGCACTCTGCAGTCTTTCCAGTCCTCTCTCAGGTGCTTAAGTCCTTGCTGCAGTTCTTTTCTACTAAGAAATTGCAAGTTTCTTTTAACTTCTCTACTCCTTTACTATGAAAAATATTTTTGTCAGTAGTAATTGCATTACTAGTCACTTTGTCCTGATTTGTCTTACCATTGCAAGACAAACGGACTTCATAATCTGTCTAGACAGTCTGGTTGTTACTTTAACAGATGTTTGATCTCCAAAAGCAAGAGATCTCAACTGTTTTCTAGAAGCCTTTCAGACATTGCTTTAATTCATTTTTATGTGTCCAGCCCTTCTTTTAAATCGTATTTTTCTTTTTCTGAGACATCAATGAGCTATGAAAGTACCTACACTGTTTGTTCCATCATGGATCACCAGGAGGACCAACTCCTAACTACTTTCCTGGAAACTGAACTCCATATGTAACATTTACATTGCACCTTTTCTTTAAAGAATTAACCAAAATCAGGCTGTTGGAGTTTGTTTCAGGTACTATGAAAAAAAAAAAATGATGCTGTATGTAATTTATTTTTTTAACACTATCCTATATAGTCACAAAGAATATCGAAAGCTCTTTTGCCTTGGCAGGAATTGTGACACAGATGATGTCTCCAGCATTCAGCTCAGGAGCTTTCCTTCTTAGCAGTTTTTGGGTTTGGGGTTTTTTTTTGTGTTTTGTTTTGGTTTTTTTTTAAGTCTAGAGCTTCCAGAACCTCTTTGGCTGTGCCCCAGGCTTATTTGCAGCTTTTTTCTCAGCTTCACTGGTCTTTCTACTTCTCTCTCATTAATAGAAAAGTCACAAAATAATGCTCAGTGAAACTCCAGCTCCCAAATGTCCTGTGCATATCCTATAAAGCTGCATAGTGGTGGTTGCCAGAGATTTAAGGAAGTCTCGAACTGTTTCAGCTACCTGGTTACACAAAGGAGCTTACGGGCTTCTTACCAGTATCTTTAATGAATTCACCCAGACAGCTAATTCTAAGACCTATCATGCACTCAAGAAGCAGAACATAGCAAGCTTATAATCAAAGCAGCTCACTTTTGTATTGTTGTGTATTTAACTCCACTAGAAGTAGGCTGCAGACAAAGAATTGTTCAGAGAAATCAGAAAATGATTTAAAACAAGAGGTAGTTATTTTGTAATGTTGAGAAGCCAAAAGAAGGGTTGAGCTTCATCCTTAATGTATATTTATCGCAGATTTTTTCCCTCCTCTAATTTAAAGGATATAGAGATATAGAAATGAGGAAAAAAAGCTTGTCTTAAAAAAAAGAACATCTTTGCTGAGGCTTGCTTTCTTAATACTGTTTATTCTCTAGAAGGATTTCACTGTTTTTTCTTTGATGTTTTAGTATAGCTTTTTGTTTCTTGGTATTTTTCCCCTATGAAAAAAATGTATACCTCCACATTTCTCGTACAGGAGCTATGTATGTGAATATTTTCCTAATTCTTTTGATAAGTAAGTAGTTTTGCACAATTTCATTTATCTAGGACTATTCATAACATGTTCTGTCAGTAGATTAAAATATATATTTTTCAGTAGCATTAGGGTGAGTTAAATATTGTGGAACTTGTAATTATACAGTTTGGAAAGAGTAATAGTTTCCAGGCTGCTATTTTTTATACTGCTATAGTTGTGGTGTTTTAATAATTAAATATATAGTTAATTAAGTAGGGGTTAAATCCAGATGTTAGTAGTTCTAGCATTTCAAGTTGGAAGCTCTCTGAATTTATATATGTGCATATTTTCTAAGCTATACATTCCTACATATCCGTATCTTTCCTTCCCTCTTATTTTCCTTGTTTTCTGGACAGACTGAAGACTTATGAAAAATATTAAAAACAGGAAGAATAATGTTTAAAACAGAGATGCACATCTTTTATTCATGTAGAGAGCTGTTTAGATCCTGGAACTACACCATTAAATATTCTATACATTGTTATCAGAGGATGCTTGCTTTCATTCCTTGTCAGTTCCATATCTTTTTCTGTTCTTAACATCATTCCTTGTTCCTCCCTACCGATCCAAGCTCTGGTTACTTGCCTATTGAGATTTTTTCCTTTTTACTTTCATTCAGACTCCAGATCTGAGACTGGTGTTTGACTTTCTTGCCCCTGAGGGTGGAAGAGTACCAGAACAGAAGCAACCCTCAGCAAATGCAATGATATATCTATTTCATATCTTACTCTGTGATGGCATTGCAGAAAGATTGCATACCGCTGTTACACACCTAATTTTAGTAGTTCAAATGAACCTGCTTTTTGGTATATTCAGACCATCTTGTGGTTTTAGTGAAAAGAATGCTTATAGGAACTTAGTTTTTAAAATCATATTGCGGAAAACTTTAATTTACATGCAGAAATTTAATATTCACATAAGAAAATAATTATAGTTATTGCAGCCATCCAAATACACAACAGAAACATAATATGTTATCTGTGGTTTCAGACAATTATCTCAGCCTGTAAGTGCCAAGCACCAAATGCCCCAGAGAAACCCTAATACAACTAGAAAGTACAGACAAAGAATTATTTACAGAAGTAGTTCACAGGGTATTTCCAATGGCAATAATAAAAATATTTGCAAAAAAAGGGCAATCTTTTTATGCGTAAAAATCAGATCTTAAATCATCTAGAAAATTGTTAATTATTTACCCGTCACTGCTTGGGAGTTCACTTAAGTGTAATTGGTTGGCCCCTAAGGAGATGTGGTGAAGATTCACGTTTTCCCTAATGAGTTGATAAAAATCAAATTAGAGGAACCTCTGAATATGTCTGTCAATGTTGTGTATACAGATAGGCTAATTTCAACTGTGCTCAGGAAAGGTCTGTAAGGGCAGCAGGAGAGGAAGAGAAGTTTAGGAGCAGGAGGAGGAGGTGCTAAATTGGTGGTGGTGTTCTTGTCTTTTTTATTTTAATAGAAATGCAAATTGGATACTTACTATCTGAATTAATGGCTGGTTTCCAAACAGACAAAGTGTCATTGTGTGCCAATTTTCCAAAGTATCAGTAAGAAGAAAAACTACAAAACTAGATTTAATCATTTGTGGAACTGAGAATACAAAAGTGCATTTCTACAGAAAAATAAAATGTGATACGAGATGGCAGCTATAATCCAAAGATGCAGAAGAATTCAGCGTGGTACTGGGGCATACTTTTGCTTAGGTTGCTGTACTTTGAGCCAGTGCAAATTATCATAGAATCATAGAATCATCTGGGTTGGAAGAGACCTCAAAGATCATCTAGTTCCAATCCCCCCTGCCATGGCAGGGACACCTCCTACTAGACCAGGTTGCTCAGGGTTCCACCCAGCCTGGCCTTGAACACCTCCAGGGATGGAGCATCCACAACACCCCTGGGCAACCTGTTCCAGTGTCTCACCACTCTCATAGTGAAGTCCCTCAGATAAATTTGATTTTTTATTGCATGTGTATGACTTTCATTGTAACAAAATAGTGCTGTTTTGATTAATTTTAAAAACCTAAACTTTTAAGGGCCTTTAAGTGTGATGGGAGCTGCCAGATGTAAGAAATTAAAAGACCTCTTATGGCACAGTCAAGAATGAGACCATTCACTATGGTAGGCATCTGCCCCAAACACTGCCTGTGTGTGTATCTCCCCACACCTGGTGAACATCTGATGGGGAGAGCTCTGGCAGAGGATCGAACAATGCCAGGTTGTTATGTGCATAGTCAGCTAAAATTCTGAGTGCTGCCCACAATTGTGTAAGGTATTTTCATTACAGATCTATAAGCTGTACTTAAAAATGTTGTTCTCAAAAGACATTTTGAAGCATTGAGTAATGAACAAGGAGGGCCTTGATTTCCTTATTATTTCATGGAAATCTTTTGATTGGGAGATGTATGTGGAAATGCTTGGTTTTGTATTAAAAAATATAAATGCCATGTGGAAGACCTTGATGTCTACAATGGAGTCTGAATTACCTTAATTCAAGATGCACAGCATCAAAATATAAAGTATAAAACCCAATATCTTATTTTTTTTTCTGCATTGTGGTATAAATCCAAAAAATTAATCTTGACTTACATCAATGTAAGACTCACTGTCTTATTACAGTATTTGTTATTTTGTCCCTGATAAATGTATTAGAAGATATTTATCACCATGAAAGCTCTACTACAATTAAAGTCAAATCCAAGCAAATAAAAGATTAAAGTTAACTGACAATAATGAGATTTATTTAGTTTGCTTTGACCTTAAATTCGAGCTGTATTAGCTGCATGGCCTTGTAGCAACACAGCAATCAGATATTCTGCATCTGAGAAAGATCACAGTCTACCTCACGCATTTCTTTTAACAGATACATAAAAAACAGTCTCTGGAGAATAAAGTAATTGGACATGTATGTATGGAGCACTTGTCACTAAATTTTATTCTTTAGTACAAATACTTGTTTACTGAAGGTGAGAATAGAGAGAGCAAATGATATGTTCCCTCCTATAGCTTCTTGTAAAACAAGCTTTTTTTTCTTACATGTTTGTTGAATGTGAAAATCACTACCAGTTCCTTCTGCTTTGTGGAATTTGGTTTACTATGCTTTTGGCTAAGAAAATAGTTATACGTAAGAGTTTGTGAACACGTTCAGTTAAATTCTGGATATTTATTCAATGGATC
Source organism: Eurystomus gularis (assembly GCA_013400335.1). Lineage (NCBI taxonomy): Eukaryota > Metazoa > Chordata > Aves > Coraciiformes > Coraciidae > Eurystomus > Eurystomus gularis. Next base: position 17,779 of record VZZY01007877.1, read on the forward strand.
AAAATCCCAATACAAGTGGAGTTGGTGGGTTGGTGGTTTTTTTGGACTTCATGTTTCATAGAGCCTTTTTGCAAGGTTGTCTTCTATTGCATTATTTATCTTAGCATCAAAACTGATGGAAGTTGAGGCCTCAAAAGCTTTTATGGAGAAATATATGGTAATTTCGCCAAGTATTGCAAGTCAGAGTGGGTCAAATCCTTCACAACAGTAGTTGTAACCTCCACTGAAAGCAACTGGAAGGGCAAAGGGGTACTTTGGTGAATTTTAAGGGTGTGCTGCCAAGGCTTTTCAAAGGAGCTCTGACAGAGTAAAGCCGCCTGGATGAGATGTTCTTAAATAAGGAAGGGAAATAGAACTCTTTCTCTTCTGGTGAAGTCAGCAAAGGTCCACTTTTTTTCCCTACATTCAAGAGTAATCCCTTCATTCTACGAACCAGTGCACAGAAAAATGTCCCTCCAGTCTTTCCATCTTTAACTACTAGCAGGCTAGTAAAAATCGGACAGAGGATTCCTCTTATTCAGAATTTCCTTTCATTTTTTAAAACTTTTAACTAACTGTGGTAATGTTTGTTTTTTGCTTTTTTTTTTTTTTTTTTTGCAATATGACTGTGCAGTTTTAATAGTCAGGATGGAAGATAACAGTTTTTAAGTGACAGTGAAAGTGTTCAGCTATGTCTGATTTTACCCTGTGACTGCCATACCTGCTAACTATAACCTTTTTCTTCTTTGTTAGAACCAATTGTATATTGACATCTTTATTCCCTACTTTACTTTGGCAGTAAGGAATTTTCATCAGCTACTTTAAAGGATACTAATAGTAGAGTCAAAGTAATTTTCATTGAATTATGGGATTTTGGAAATACTGCTCAATAGTTCATCCAATAAAAGTTCATCCATTTGAAAAATGAATCTTGACCCTGCTCTATATCAGATGTAGTATATATTTAATGGTTGCAGTGTGTAACTGAGGGCTGCAGATGGTAACGTTATTTCCTCACTCCTATAACCCCCAATTAGATGTTCAAATACAACCCTTTCAGCTTCAGGAGATACCAGACTACTGTCCATCTGTCAGGGCAGAGATCTATTTAACTAAAAATGTGTAAGATCTGAGCAAGCAAATCATAATTACCCAGATGACTTTCCTATCAATTAGCCACTCCTTTGATCAGCTGGCCATTGCAGACTTGGGTGATCAGCATCCTTCTCCCTGCAACAGCCTTTCTACTGCAATGCAGACAAACCCAAAGAGCCTGCCTTGATCTTCTTCTCATATAAATCTTCGTGCCTTGTTGGATCAGCTACTTGATTGCTAACTTTGTTTGCTAATTTTGCTAAATATATGCTCATACGTAAGCTGCAGCAGTCTGATTGCTAAATTCAAACAAAACCAAAAGCTTATTATCCCATTCCTTGATTAACGTACTCATGGATGTAAGCAGCACCTTTACTGCTTCCCTATTTCTCTCTTTTCTATAAGCTTTTTCAGACAGTTTCCATGGCTGAGATGAAGCCTATATGTCAGCTAGACAAAAGATTCAGGCCTCCATTCAGTGTCTACATAACCTTGCTCTTGGGAGTAAAATTCACCCTTTCTTGGGTCACACTTTCAGCAGGTTTGTGCTGATGTGCATACTGGTATCTGCTGTGCCACAAGGCTGAAATCTGTAATTGTCCTGTGTGCATCAGCTGTTTATGAAATATCAGAGATGCATGTAACTGGGGAAGGGGAATTTGGTTGGGTGGTGCCATTAGTATGAGTGTAGTATTTTGTGATAGAGAGTTTGTTACTCTGCTATTACATTTTCTTATTATATGGTGTTTTATCCATCGAGAAAATACAACTCGAACAGAGAAACTGGCCAGAATGCTATACTGTGTAGTTTTAGCTGCCATAAGAGAAATTCCCTACATGTAAGGCTCTGTGAGTTAATTAAAAATTAATTATCAAATGGGAAACCACTGCAGAGTCACAACACTAAAACTATTTATTGTTAATTGCTTATGCCCCTGGGATGCCACCAACTGTAAAACCAGAACTATTTAACCAAGAATAGGACTAACAATAAACACACCAATTTGAGTGGTGGGGCAAGGAGATGATTCTGTTAAGTGATGTCTTTCCTTAATGTGGTTTTGGATGCTAAGGATTGATCATAAATTGTCAGCTCTGAGGGAAGATGCTGCATTCTGAAAAGGTCCTCGGAGATGAAAGATACTGTTTCTTATGGATGGCAATGCTGAAGTGAGATGGCCACCAAGACAGGTTTTATATATTATCACTGCTAAGTTTAGGAGGTGATGGTACTTTGTCTTAATACATCAACATTCTAACAAGACCTCACCATACGAAACAACAATGTTCATAGCACACTATAAATCATTCTTAGCAGTACAATAAGTTTTCGTAGGGCGTCCTGATGGTTGTCAGATCTCAGCAGAATACTTCATACATCTGAGAAAGATAGACTTGACTACCAGATTTCTTTTGATCTGTTTATATGAAGTGATAAACAAAATGTAATAGCGTTTTTGCCTAGCTTGTGTCACACAGAATTTATGTACTGAGTTTCAGCTTAAAGGCCTAGAATTTGCATTTTAATTGTAAACAATATTTGTACTTTGTAGTCATTTCTAAGTATTTTTATTTCCTTGAAAAATATTGATAATAATCTGTCAACACAATTACCTTTTTTCTTTTAATTGGGGTTTGGATTTCTGCAATACAACAGAAGAGAGAGATAAGAACGAACACTTTTAAATAGGGAAAACCAGAAATATTTACTAAGAAGATTTTGTTAAAAGGGAGCTGGTAAATGGATAATAGGCTATCACAAACCAGAAGTGATTATAACTCTTTTATAAAAGAGAATCTATGGGAGAAATTACGAAGAGCTGAAAAAACAGCATAATTCCCACTGATTTTCATGATAGCGAGGTTAATTCTTAGCATTTCATTTTAAAATACTTTAAGAATATTAGTCAAGCTTCACAACATCATGCTGGAGTATCTGCAAGTTAATAACTTGCATGAAGATATTGCAGGATAGCATTTAAATCTCTGACATGCCTGATCTCATCTTGAGCTCGGAAAGCAGACTTTTTCCTTCACAGCTTGTATCTTCCTCAAAAGCACAGAGCCGTTACCCTTCTGCAAACTTTTCCTTACCTGTGTGGTTCCTTCAGTTTGATTTGCAGTTAATCTTTCCGCTCTGCTTCTCATGCTCATCATAGGCATGGTGTGCTACTACAGGAAGTCATGTAAGGTCTGCACAATTCTGAAACCTGACAGTTGTAATGGAAACACGATAAACTGTCACTCTTTAATAGCACCAGGTGTCTTACTACAACTGCAATAGAGCCTGTTCATAAAACAAGCTGATTTTCTTTATATACTCATAGTTAATTTTGAGATATATGTGCTGTCAGTCAAAATACAGCTAATATTTTTAATGCTTCTTAGGATTTTATCATGCCGCAACAGTCTACAAGCAGACACATATAGATCCCTGAACAGAGACAGTTGCCAGAGACATCAAGTAACACATTTGCCTTTTAGTATAGAAAAGAAATAACTGATCCAAGCTATTCAGGCTGAAAGAAATGGTATTCATTTAATACCTGAAGACATTTGTAAAGCAGTTGAAAATCGGCTGCAGGCTATTCAAGAAGTGTGATGACCAGTGAAGTCCAGGAGGTGGTTATAACCTGCTGTTTGACAAAGAGACTTGGTACACCACGTTGGTCCTGCCTTTCATGCTACAGAGTGGGAGGACAGAAATAAGAATAAGATGGAAGAGAAGAGGCAGGAAAACGGGATGCCTGCAGTCTGCAGTAGATAGGAAAACACAGGTATTGTGGGGGTAGGACTCTGAAAACCAGAGAGAGGAATGTAAGTTGTGAATCAAAGCACTGTAGAAGGATTGGAGAGATTAAAGGCAGGAGTCAGTGAGAAAGGCTGCTGCTGTTGAATTCTCAAAGTAAGGCAAGAATGCAGACAGGGGAAATGTAGTGTTCAACTATTGGAAACAGTGCAAAGACCTAGAAAGTAGAGTCAGAAAGTGAAAAGCTCCTTATTCACCAAGGACATGGAGAAAAACAGTTGTTTCATAAGCATGTATTACATTAAAATGTGTGTCTTCATCCCTCCCTACAAAAAGTGCCAGGTTGCTGTAATCTTCCCTCAAGTCCTTTTCGCCTTCCTGTGCTAACCCAAGCTTTCCTTCCAGACTGACCTTGGCTACCATCCTTCCCACCCCAGTCTGCAGCTCCCTGTATCTGCTCTCCAGCTCCCTGCGGTGCTCCCCAAGCTCTGGCTTGTTCCCTTGCTGTTGACACTGGTGGATAGCCCTGTGGGCTGTACCTCCTCCATGCTGTCCCTGTGTTCTCTGGCAAGGCAGAGTATGTTTAATGATTGCCAATCCTGCTAGGACAAATTGGGAAAGTAGTTTTTTTCACAGTTTCTCTGTTAACAGAGGCAGGGAAATAAGTTTCTCACCTGCCAAGCTATTGATTTTGACAATCTTGTCAGAATTTAATACCTTTAGAACTTCCAACCTTCAGTTTGGTTGAAATAGGCCAACAGCTTCAAAAATTGTAAACTGACTGTTCAAGTGGAAAATACTTGAAGAATGTAGCCATGTCTTGAAGAGGAATGCTCTTCTTTTGTAAACATTATTCTTAAATTCTTCATTCTTGCGAGTGTATAACTGCACATACAATGTGTTCCTTTCAGGTTGGATTCTCGCTCTGAATTATACATGATCAATAATGAATGTCCAATCGCTTTGCTGTGAAAAGATGTCATGTCAATTTCCAGCATTTCTCTTGCATATTTTCACATATGCCTTTTGATTTTGGAGATCCTGAGGCATGCAACATTTGATCTGATAGCTGTATTATTAGAGAGGACAAGAGCATCTCTGTGAACTTGGGGATGGGAGGTTGACCTGAACACATGGATGCAGACAAAGCTGAGACAGATCAGTGCAAGATATGTAACATACACGTATATATATACACCTATGTGTATATGTGTATTTGAATATACATTAGTTCAGTACCACATAAAAGCCTGCCCACCTGAACAGCACAACTGGAGCAGGTAAACAAACTGAGGCCTGCATAGACTTTCTGTCTCTTGGCAGTTTATTTTTAAACCACCTCCTGTATTCCCACAGTGCAGTTTAGTTTCCCAGATACTCGCTGCACCTGCTAACAGACACAGAGAAGCTGGATGCCGGTTGTTTTGCTCCTCCTCCTCTTAAGCATCACACAATTATCTGTGTAACTCCTTCATCCTTTGTCAGTGCTGCTGCCGCTTTCTCCTGCATGTCAGTGCCACCTGGTCCCTTGACGACGGGATAGATGGTAACAGCCTGCCTAAGAGGAGAGGCAGACGAGAGAAGGTGAATGTGAAAAAATAGGGAAAAAAAGCATAGAGAAAGGTAGTTTCATATATTTACAGTCTTAGGGAGCTTATTTGCATTACAGCCCAAAAGGATAATATAACCATTCCTTTCCTCTGTCGCTACTTACTTCTCATGTTTCTTCCATGTCTTTCAAACCTGCAAAGAAGGACAGGGAACAAGGTCACTTTTTTCTTGGCCAAGAGAAAAGCTGATGCGCAGAGCTTCTGGCTGGCTCTTGCCTGCAGACAGAACACTCTAAGTCTGCAATGCATGCACCTTCCCTAGGGATGGGAAACTTAACAACTGTTTTGCATTTGCAAACTATAATACAAGGCTTTAGCGAGATAAATTGTATGTGACAATTCCAGAGCCCTGAATTATACAAAGGAGTCTCAAGTCTACATTCAGATCTCTGTGTAAATGGAATTACATACTGAATTATTGCTGCCTACCTGTTTCCTAGCAGAATCACAATGAAAAAAAAAAAAAAAGAAAGAAAAGTTGCTGGAGTACTGCTGCTTTATCTCAGAAAACATTTTAAAACCTATTACTTTAAGTAGTCATTCCCATTCAGCTATTACAGAAAATGGATGGGCCTGGGGTTCCCTTCTGAAGGTATTATTCCCTTGGGCATAGATGTTGATACTGTACTCTTTATTTTGTTTGTACTAGAAGAAGATAACCTCCAGCACCCAGATCAATTCTAAATTGTAAATATGCAGCAGAATAAATATTAAATTCTGGGTAATTGTTGTACACAAAAATGTAAACCTTGTGCTAATAATGTCCTTGGGACTCCTCTGATCAAAAAAGCTCTGAGAGGTAATGGCTTCAGCCAAGGTTTTGGTTGTTTCTCTACTTTTGAAGAGCATTATTGTTAGTACTCACATAGGATGAGAGCTGAGCAAGAAACTGGAGGCTTACAGTGCCATTGCGACTCTGTGACGTTTTAGGCTCTTTGTAATTTAAGTCTCCTGGATGCTTTTCTGTTACATTACCAAAAGAAAAAAAAAAAAAGGTAAATTGGTTTTAAATGTAGGGAAATTGATTTTTCTTTCCCTGAGGACATGACAGGTAATGTTTGCTGCACTTGAATTCCAGCATCCTGGAATAAGCAATGGAAGAGGCTTTTTTCTCAACTCTGTGGTCCTGCAGTTCATATTACTTTATTCTATTGCTACACAGCATGTTTTTGTTTATTAAGACTCAAGTGACATAGTATTTAGTTTCTATTACTTGCAAATCACAGCTATTTATGTATTTATGTTTATGTCCTTTTTGGCTTTTATTCAGTTATTTCTAAGAACAAGCTTAATTATTCCTGTAAGGAGATAAACACAAAAAGCAGTTTGCAAATACAAAACACATACCTATGGTAATCATTATCATTCTGGTTTGATCCTTACCACTGGGAATTTCCACCAGAACCATTCTGTAGTGATCCTGCTGTGAATTAGTCTGTATTACTCACTGGATTATTAGCAAAAATAGTGTTAGATTAGGCCCATTGAGCTCTACATAGTATGAATCTGTGGCAGAATGTAAGAAACCATAGTTAGGATAATTTTGGCTGGGTGATAAGATATTTTAAGGGATGATGGCAACACAGTTCAGGATAGCATGCTTGTTAGAATACAAATTGCAGCTTGCTGATGACTTTTTCAAATCATCAATAAAATATTGCACTTTCTCTCTGCTTCTCTGTCACACAAATGTAAGTTATCTTGGTCTTTATAAGCCATCTGGGAGGACTGCTTTTAGATGAAAAAATTAAAATCCACCTCATTTGTTCAGGTTTATAAGCCACAGTGCTCTTGTTAGAAAACCTACTACCATGCAACGGTAGTTGTATAGCCCAGTGCAGAAAGAGCTATGGTTTCAAATCAGGCTGTAAACTTGCACAGAGAGTAGGAATGGTAACCATTTGTCATTCACGTGTCGTTCTGTTGTCTTCCCCATTGTTTGAATTCAGCCTATATTCTTCACGTACTTATGTTGTAAAGGCACATTAGGGAATTGCATGCACTAATGTGGCCTACTAGTGAAAATTATTTGCTGCAGAATAACCATTTTGAAATAAAACTATGACATCTGAAGCTCATTAAGTGAACGTAAGAGTTATAATAGAAGAATAAGAGAAAGACATATTTAGTGGTAAAACTAGAGAAGGCTTCCACATTTGTGGTTCTCTGAAAAATCCTGTGCAGATGATTCAGCGATCTTAGGAATTACTTTTTTTCCAAATAATTTAATTTACTTGTGAATAAATATGTTTCTTAAGTTGAAAATTTCAGAAGCATTTTAATACTATGTTCACATATTGCAAGTATCCATTTTTGCTGAATGAAGTATTAACTCTCTCTTTTTTTAAGCTGGTATGGTTGGCTTCTTTTCATCTAGCTACATCTGTTACTTTTTATAAATAAGCCTTTTCTCTCCCTAAGAATCAAGCAGAACTTTTTCCAGGCTTTCTATTCTCAAGAGTAACTTCAGAAGTGTGGAAATAATAGCTTTAATACTTGGCCTTTATTGGCTAATTTAATAGCTTCATGTACTGTACAGAGAAAGGTAAATGTAAGGGGGATTATAAGGCAAAGGAAGAAACTTTTTCTTGTAATTCTGACCCCAAAAGAACTTCTCTGTAAAGGTCTATCTGACCAAGAATCTGGTCCCTGCCGAAAGCCAGGAGTCAGTGCTTGGGAAAAATATTAACAATAGGGCTGGTGGTGAGACTAGGTGTTTGCGCCCTCTTTTTTGGGAAGATTAGCATCTCCCAGAGTCTCAATGCAACTGGATCACCCTTTTCTACCTAGTTTTATTAATTTCTTCCCTCCATTTTGTAATGTTTTATGCTTTTCCCTTCATAACAGTACGGCCATTTTCTTGGCTATTAGCTCCAAGCAATACAATCAATGATTATGACCAGAACGGACATAGAAGAGATCTGTATTAAAGGTCTAAAATTTCTTCACAGCTAAAGAATCTACAACCTCTGGCAGGCTTCATATGTTAAGATGTGAGACCACTCAACCTGATAGATAGATTTTGATGAGTGAGATCAAGCCTCGTGCCCTGTGCTGGTGACATCCCTGACGTTGGGGAGGATTTGTTGAAGGCTCCAAGGAGCTGGCAGCAGGTCGCTCTAAGCCAGAGTGACCTTCTTCATTTGCCTTGTCTTTATTTGGTGTCGCTTGTAAAGGAGTGGATTTTAGCAGCCCTCGGAAGGATTGCTATCATAACTTATTACTGCTGTCTAGTGCACGGTCTGAGACAGGGTACATCTCACTCTTTCCGATAAAGTGAGCAATAGCTGACAGCTTTTTTGACAAACAGTCATATATTTTGCTATATTTTTTCAGATTCTTATCAATAATGAAAGTTTTCCTATGATTATCTATAATTAATCATACGGAAAAATACATACTTTATTAATTTTAATTTTCTACTTCCTAATTACTCCTGAAGGCTGTAAATCACAGCTTATTTAGTGGCACGCATCTTAAGTTTATAATAAATAGCAGCGTAAGTTCACTGGGGTTACATAGTAAAAAATCCTTCGGGAGTGAATGGTGGTTATTATCAGTGATCTGAATTCTATTACGATTTCAAAAATAATAGTGTAATCTAACAAAACAATGATGTAGTAATAAATACCAGTGCATCCACATTAGTTCCTTTCTTCGGCAAGCACGTTTACTCTTACTGACTGCTGTTTATGAAATCTCTGTAATGTAAAAGGTTTACAGTGAGGTCAGCAAAATTCGTCCTTTAAATTCAAGTCTTATTAACACAACATTCTGAAACATCCAAGTTTTATTACTGGTTGTCAAAACCATTTTTCTCTGACTTCAGATAAAGTAGTTTATTGAATTAAATGGTCTACGTCAGTTTTGAAAACATCTCTTTACTCTCTGGTGCTGTAATACTTATAATCTTTTTTTGGATTTCAAATTGCGCAGAAAATGTCTTACTTTTTGAAATATAGAGATAAATCAAAGAACAAAGTATTATAAGGAAAATTCAATCTCCACTCATTCTACAACTCATTTTGTTACCTCAACTTCTGTCAAATATGTCAACCACTCGTGAGTAATGCAATCCTGGATTTGGAATATGCTGGTGGTTGGACATATGTACAGCACCAGCGGGACTCCTGCTACTGCTCTGAACCCAAGAGTTTTGTTGGCTCTTTCTGGTCTTTGTTATTTTACTTCCTGTTGAAATGGTGTAAGACGATGCTGATATCAAACAAGCATGAGCTTTTGAAAGAGTAAACTTTTTAATTTTACCCAACAGAAACTTATGCAATCAGAGCTCTGGAAATGGCTGCAAAATGAGAGACAATTATAGCAATGGAGATATGTCCCTCTTCACTGAATTCTTGTGTACAGAAGAAGCCTCATATCACTAAGGAAAAATATAATTCTAACACCTGTGTATGCATTCTAGAACAAATGCAGACATGGGGAGGATTTTCCAAATCGCGTGATGTCAAAGTTAAAATCACATGGGAACAGGCTTTGGAGGGCAAATTCACAAAATGTTTTGATTTTAGTTAGATCAATCCAAAAAGTAAAAATGGTGCATTATGTTTTGTTGTGAAATATGTAGGGTAAAGAAACTTTAAGTTAATTTTGTGTAATAAAACAGATCTGTAAGGCTTTTAGTTTATGCTGATATGTATATTGATCTAAGACATTTCAAATAGCTATCTTTCCTAAGTAAGCCACAACTTTGATCTTTATAGGTTCAGAAAAGCCTGGGGTTTTTTTGAGGTTGTCTTTCATTTTTCAAGTGAGTTCAAAAGGTGTCTTTTTTTATTAGAAGTAGTAGGTCCTGTGCTTTGAAACTCCACCTGTATACTAAGCAACAGAAATGGCTATGTGTTAATGTGTGCATTCTTTATTAGTTGAAGCTTGATGGAATTTCACAGTGCCAAAATAAAAATGAAGAATTAATATGCATAGAAGTTGTAAATTTAATTAGCCGCTATTATCAATTAGGCACACTCAGTAGAACTCCAGTATGAATTTTGATTTAGTATAGCTGCCAAAGAGTTGGACAAAAAGCAAAATGAATATTCAATTAAAAAATGAAATTGATCAAATATTCAGTTGTTTTCTTCCAGTAATCTACTAGAACCAGTACAGAGGTAAATAATTTATTCACTGGAACACTCAAAGTGGTAATGGCCAGTTTTGAACAAGGCAGGTGTGATTCTGTAGTTCTCCCTACTAGTTGCTATTAAGCATAAACCAGTTTCTATGTTTTGATATAAGGACGGAGAATTTTTGACTATTATATTGTGGGCATAGTGCTACTGCACACTCTATTTCTCATTTGTAAAGCATCTTTTAACAGTTACTACAATTGACTCACAGTTATTTATCAGTGAACCTAAGAAATTAGAGATGAAATATTTATGTTATATCTTCTATTCATCCCTCTTTTAGTTAAGGATTGCTCCCTGTAGTACAATTTTGATGAGCCTTCCACCATTTCTCTTTGAAAATGAAGTAACTATTAATGGTAGGTTAAAAAAGCCACTTTTAGATTGTAAAATGCAGGCAGGAACTGTAGCAGTTTAAGAAGTGAACTTGCTGGAGTGATTTCAGTCTAAGGCCTGATTTCTTTAGCCTGCTGCTTATTGTGGGCCAAAGGAAAATGAAAAAAACCAGGGTGATATATACATTTATATAATCTTTAGCAAGGGATTTTAAAAAAAAATATTTAAATTTTAGAGAAGGCTTTCCTGAAGAGTCATTAGTCAGTCCTCTTCCAGTACAATGAAATGAAATAGAAATGCATTACATTTGCTCATTTGTCCCAATTTTAGAGTCTCAATATGCAAAAGTTTCCTTGTTATGTTTTCTTTTTATGTCACTATGGTTTTTTGTTTTGTTTTGTTTTGTTTTTTCTGTGAATTGTAAAGAAGGGGAAAAGAAGGAAAATATGGACCTCGTCTCCTTTCATACTAAGTTATCTTCTGGTTGTATTTCTTCCTGTTTTACTCATTCATCTTTAGTCCTAACCATTTGAGGCTTATGCCAAAGTTCTCAGTTTCCAGGCTCCAAACGTTAAACAAGAAAGAAACTTTTAATATAACTAACTTTTCTAAAAATGTAAGTAGGAGGATAAGAAATTATGTTTTCTCACTGGATGTAAACTAATAATTATGCTAGTATCAGACATCCAGGCAAACGGAAGGGCAATTTAAAAGTATAGCTCTATTCCACACAGTACTGTCAAGCATGATCCAAAAGCAATCTGAAAGTAATTTTCTTTATCACTAAGCCACTAGAATATTTATATTTCATTAACATTACTTTTGTTAATTAACACTTCAGTTGTTCAAGTTTTGGTAGATCCAATATGCCTCATCAGATAGTACCAACTTAAAAAGAGGATTTGCTCTGAAATCCAAGTCTGTAAAAATGGAATCTGATTGCATGTTAAATCTGCCTCCTACCTGCTTTCAATAGAGTCAAGAAAAAATACCTGCTGCTTTTTTAAATAGAGGCACATCTCTACTTCTTTTTTTCTTTTTTTTTTCATTATGAGCCAGTAAGAGAAATTGAGCTATTCATGCATCACCAAGAAAACAGATAAATTACAGTTATGGGGAATTCTGACCTCAGTTACTGGCAAGAAATGGTAATTTGTATAATAAGGTTATATTTATGTTATATGCTACCACAGGGCAGCACACATTAAACATTTCAAAATATTTACAGAATTAACGTCTGAAAGTGTTCATTGGTGTCCAATTAAAAACTAGAATTCAGAGAAATTTAGATAATAAGTTATAATATTCTTTTGTAGGAAATATATTTTGTGCTGTTGAGGTTCTTATACCAACCACCACAGTATGTGAGACCTTAATGCAAGGACCTTAAACTATGTGACCAACATATCACACTTTTTATTAATTATTGAATCAAACCAAAATACCATCTCATGACAAAAGACAGTTGCTATATTAAAAGATAATTATTAGAGTGACACTAGCAGGGAAAATATTTTACCACAAGAAAAAATATAAGACAAATAATTTATACTAAATAGAGTTCTAACATGGTGTAGTAGTGCTTTAAAGAATGTTTCTGTAGGCTTTTAAAGCTCAAATACCAATTTTGGGGTTGTGGGGCTGTGCAATAAAACTGTCAAAATCAAACGTAAAATTAAAAAAACCAATCAATAATGGTATTTACTGATTTATTCTTCTTGGTTGGAGTCTGCTGACAAATTGACAGTCTACCCATATAGGTAGCAGCTTTTCCTAGTAAAAGCCGGGTCTCAGCACCCATCTTATCCTGCCTGCACTTGAGCTGGTTGTACCTCATTTCAGCAATTTTGCAGTGAGCAAGCAAATATTGCCTGACCTGGCTTAGCTTTGAAGTACTCTATTATTATTGAGGCTGTTCCGTGTTAATTTGGACTAGTGGACTTTTATTCTGTAACCAAGAACTGGACTAACAATAAACTCTTGGTCCCATGTGTATAATATGGTCCCTTTTGCTCAGAACAAGGCTCTGAACGTGACCTTTCAAACCATTATGTCTCATTCCTGTGGACAAGTCAACAGCACATCCTGATCCCCTGTCTTGAGGACTGCTGGTAGAACTAATGTGTGGGCCTCATGTTAGTAACTGTGCTGTAGATGACATTTTGGTTTACTGCCTTTAAATCCAACAAACTAATTTTAAAATCCTTCAAAGTATAGAAATAATTAATTATATAATTTATTATTATAGATATATTTAAATAATCTGGCAATATATTTCCCAGTTTTATTCTCCTCAAATTTTCTGTAGTGTTTCAAAATTACACTTGAAAGGAACTGTTTTGCCTCATCCCTGGATGAAAACATGCATTTTGAACAACATAAAAATAATAGATAATAGATGTGGTCAACATAGGGCTACCTGCAGCTTCTTGGGTAGGGCAGGTAATTTTATTTGTTCCAGGATTCCATGTATCAAGTATGAAATATGAATGTTCATATTTAGAGAAATCCTACTCTGCATAAAAGGCACTTAAGCAATTGTTAGAAAAACAGGGCAGGAGTCTAGGCTAGAGGCTGTTGCATAAATGAGGAAACAATGAAATGTGCAGAAAAATGTAAAGTTGGGATGAGATCCTTAGAACAGTAGCTAGGCAGTAAAAGACTTGGCATTCAGCATGCCTGAAATACACAGGGAAAAAACAGTAACAGCTTGCACCAAGGAGCATAACAGTTCTCATCAAGATGAGTGACAATCATCACCAAGATTCAGAAAAGAGCTACTCTGCAGGAATTGTGATTTTTATTTTATTTGCATTACGTAACTTGTGTGGCTTTGCAGGTGGGCTCAGCAGCAGCTCCCATCCATGCCAATTTGCTGCTCTCTCAAGGTTTTCCTTTTACACAGCTCCCAGAGGAATAAAGCTGTCATACAGAGCATTTCTACTATCCCAAACCTGAAACTCCTAAGAAAGGCAATTCCTAGGAGGATTCTTGATGTTCTTTATGATATACTCGTGTCATCAAGAGGCACTTGGGCAACTATCAGTACACCATGGGTACACAGCCATTTCATGTGTATATAAAATGCATCCTTTGCCAGCTGCATTTTTTTTTCTGATTATTCAAGTTATCCTTTCTATCCTCTAAATCTATTTTCCTCCAAGTCCTAATGCAACTCTACCTCAACCTCTTGTGTCAATGCATTTTCCATAGACTTGTCCAGCTTCTCATTTTTTTAGGGTTGTGACAGCGTTCCAACTGACAGCTGCTGCTAGATGGTGGATGCCATTTTCCATTCCAGCCACGAAGGGTAGGGTGTTCTGATAGAGAAACAAAAAACATATTGCAATTAAAACAACACAAATAATAAATTTGCATGGTAAGTGGCTGAACAGTCACCAAAACAGTAGTTTTCACACTAGAACTCAAGTCTTGTACTAGATCTGCCCAGAGAACAGACTCTTTCTTAATTTCTTATGCCAGGACCACTCTTGTATCATCAACAATAATTATTATTCTATAATATGACCTTAGATTTCAATAAACGATGTTTAAGCAAACAAAGGATGATCTCAAGAAAAAATTGGAAGACCAAAACGTGTTAAAGATGTTGAGCACATGAACCAGCATAAATGTGCTGGTATAAAAAATTGTTACATATACAGGAAGCGATTTTAATTTTAACAGGACAGATTTTGAATACAGGGCCTTGGGCAGATACACAGAGGTGAACCAGCTCTGATGGAGTGAGATGCTCTCGCTCCTCTACCAGCTGGCTTTTCTCCGAAGCAGATGAGCAGTGCTCATGCATTTGATTGACTCCACAGAGGGCAATAACAAATGAGTGAAATGATAACCATCTATGATTTTCTGTGCTAGCTATTTGCTCTATGAATGTGCCTCCACACTCCAAGAACTTGAGAGTTCTCCTTCTGTGGCGTCTTATATGTTTAACTGAAGGGCTGTTTGTCGTTATTGGACCTAGTTTGACTTTAGTAAGGGAGCTGAACAAATATATTCACTGTACTTAGCAGTTTTATCTGATTTAAAAACGTTTTTACCAGATGCAGACATATTCTCCATCTTCAAAAATTTCATTCAAACCTAGATATCAGAACTTACATTATTTCTGCAAATACTCTCGTTCTGCATGTTGGTTTTCCGTATATTTTTTTCCTGATTTCCTTTGCTAACTCACACAAAATCATATGTGTATTGTTTGCAACATGATTCAGATGTAAGAGGACAAAAATTCTTAAAAAGTTAAAAGATATGATTATGTGAAGAGAGTTTCTTGGTGTTACCCAGTAGTCTTAAAGATTTTCACCAGACATTAAATCAAATTTTTAAAAAGAAATTTTAATCTTGCATCGTCATAGTATATGGTTAATTTTCTTCCCCTGCCTCTCTCCCCTTGCAGTTATAGGAATAAGTTATTACAAATAGTTTAGAGTTCTCAATTAAATATTGAAGAACAGCATGGAAAAAGTGAGAGGGTTTGGGTTTTTTTAAAATTTAAGGTTAAAATATGGATTATGCTAGTTCTGCTATCAAAGTGTTGGATATAAGTACCGGGTCTGTGTGGCTTATCCATGCCCAGGCACTATAACCCCTTTTTTTAAACATTTGGCACCAAAGACTCAGTGATTCAATCTAATCATATCATTTAAATATAAAACATTGCTTTTATCAAGAAGAAATATTTTACAGTTAGAGTTTGTTTAATCAAGTAGAACTATCCATAAAGTACTATCCACCGCTGAGTAGATGAAACAGTAACTCTCACAGAACTTTAGGACTCTATCAGTCAGCCGGGTAATTCAGTCATCTCAGGGCTGCTCTTCATTCGGATGCCCTGGAGACTTAAGAGTATATTTTACACCATTTACATAGGAGGAAAGATTTTGAAATAGATGAAAACTGAGTTGGAGTGGAGAAAAAAAAATAAATAGATTATTGCCCATGAGAATTTATCATGAAAAAGCAGAGGATGTTAAAGGAAAGGGTGTGCACAGCAGGCAGCAGAACATAATTCATTTTACTGGAAAGAACAGGAGAGCATAAAAACGCTTTCTTCCACATTTTTCTATTCCGAGTCCATCGTTCGGGAATCCTCTTGGCCTTTCCAGCTCTTCGTATGCTTTCTGTCTAAGATCTTACTAAGTCTGATATCATTCATTCTTTTTTTCTTTCTACTTGCTTCTTTTTTTATAGATATTCAGTGGTGTTTTCCACTCAGTCTCTCACTCTGTTTTAATATCTCATTTTGTTATTTCTTGTTCTTAATTAAGTAGATTTTTTCATGTAACACTTTCATGAAATTTTTAGCACATTAATTCTTCTTTAGTTCAGATCAAAACTATAGTAGATTCATTCTGTAATTATTGCAGTTCTTATTTGCTTGACATTTTGGTTTTTGATACTGTTTGCTTTGGGATGCACAAAACCCTGAGTTTTAGATTTGTCAAGGGCAGAATATTCAGTTAAAAAGATTTATGAAACAGTGTAATAAAAATTCTTTAATGCCTCAGAAGATATGGAAGCCAAAAAGACTCGACAAAAAAAGTTACTCTTAGAAAGTCAAAATAACAAGAGGACTTAGAAATTATGTCAGTAAGTAGGAATCAATGAAGGTGCAAAGAAAGAAAAAATTGTCTACTGGAATTCAATTACAGAATTACAAAGCTGGACAATCTTTTTTTTTTTTCTTTTTTTTTTTCTTTTTTTTTATGGAGCAGCCTAAGAAATAACTAATTCTGCTAGTCCCACTAGTGTTAGAGTGCATGAGAATGGAGAGTGTACAACAGGGCAGATGAAACTTCAATTAGTGCAGCTCAGGAAGAGCAGGATGTCAGAAGACAAGGCAGAACATGTTCAGAGCTGGAAAAAAGTGTCGCAGAGGGAAGTGAGTGGGAGATGTACTGGCAAGAGATAAAGACTCTGAGAGAACTTTCCTTGGTGACATTGAAAACATTCTTAGGCATTTGGAAGTAATTCGCTGTATTGATTCTGTGCTCAGTGTGGAAATGATTACTGTGTTTGTGCAGCAGCTACTAAACATGCTAAGCTGTTTTATCAGCATCTTTTAGTTTTAATATTCTGAATGATAGCCTTTGGCCACTGTAGTCCCCTGCACAGAAAGGAATTCTAATCCCCCTTGTACCTGATTTGATTTTATTAACACAATTCCTTTCTGACTGACAGGCTCCATTCATTAAATTATGAAATCCAAATTAACTCTGTGTTCTGTGTCATTCCTTGTCAGGGTCAAGTGAAAATTGCCCAAATTATGCTATTAGCTTTTTTTTTTTATTCATTCCCTTTGCAGATCTTATTATTTTAAAATAAGGATTGAATCTGTTCTGAAATACTCCGAAGGTTCATTATGAACAGCTTTAAACAGATCAAGATACTGTAGAATTAGGAATAGTGGCCATTTTGAGAAGAGCCCATGGATATCCACATGTGTTTGTTTCCTGCAGAAGAGGTACTGAGTTCTCCTTCTCTTGCACAATAAGTCCAATAAGGCTATGAAGAGCTTCTGCAGCATAAGTCAGCCAATTCTGCAGCCTTTTTATTCATGAGGGGAGGGGGAGAGCATCCAACTTCTAAATTCTCTAATTGAGGTCTACTTCTCTTTCTCTGAAACAAAATAGAAAGCATGTTGCTGGGTAGACGTCAGCTGGGGCCTGTTACCTGAGAGTTATTAGGAGAACATACTTTTCTCCCCACTCTTTTCTCAGTCAGGGAACACTTCTCTCCTTGAGAAAAGAAGATGGGACAAAGCTATTGTTGCTGACCAGCTTTTTTCAATCAGGTCATCTTCTCTCCTTTTAAAAATCTAAAGGAGAATATTGCAGCTGCTGCCAGTTGTTCTTCTTGAAGGGCTTTTAGAATGTCATTTCATTAAAGAAAAAAAAAAATTATCTAGGGATATAGTGATTTTGGAAGAGATGAAAGATCATGAAAATCCATCAGCTTTTTATTTTTCAGCTGTAATTGTCATCTTACCAGGTTGCAACTTGGGATTTTTGGTGTCCTACTATTAATTTCTTTCCAGTTCTCAATTGCTTTTCCACAGACTTCTATCAATATCCACCTTCTGTATTTGCTGTCTCCGTCTTTGAAGAATGAAATAAAATAAATTCATCTGAACTTAAATTATATCAGTTAAATATGGAATTAAATGGTATATGTAACTAATAAATACTTGCTTATCAATGTACAAAGCACGTGTCCATGTAATTGTGGAAAGTACAACCAAAGGTGAAGTGATTGCTGAAAGTCTAGGAGACATCAGTTACCTTAAATATGGATTTAATAGATTTCTGGATATTTTTTTCTGTTTTGAATCATATTTTGGGTATAAATAGCAATATATTTATAGTCCATATGGTCCAATACTCCATTATATTAGTCCATTGACCTGCCTGACACAGCAATACTTGGATTGTTGTACCTTATGCCTTACTCTTTCAATGAAAACAGGGATATTGAGTTAGTGTAGCCTTTCCCATATGATTATACCTTGTTTGTTTACTTTGTGCATCTTGTTTATGAGTCAAGTCAGTCATTTGCTGTTTTGGGGAGTCCTGCTTTCCTATATGCACTAATATGTTTGTGTCACTAGGAAGAAATTTTTTATGTGGGCTGTTTTATACAGAAAGTTGATAGTGAGTTCCAAATTTTTCAGAAACATTTTCAAGAGTGCCTATAAATTTTTCATATGTAGAAGATGAAATACATAACAGACAACCTCCTGTAACAAATGGTACCATCTGAAAAAAGTGAAGTTACGATTGCCGCATTTTAAACTGCATGATTTTATGCTGAGTTGGAAGCTGCACAAATCGTGTGGATGTGGATATGTGTCTATGCCATATCTCAGGTTGCTCGCGGAAAGTGGTGCGCTTTGCTCTGAAAGCTCCTTTAAGTCATCTTCCTGTTACATTGCAATGGCTGTGGGAAGTTGTAATATACGGCAGTGGCAGCCACCTGGGTAGAGCACAGGAGCATTCCTTTATTTTTTTTTTTTTTGATAGCATAAGTTTCCTACGCTAGAGATATATCCTGCTAATGAAAAAGACACTTGCATACTCACTATTTTCTAAACAATCTTTCTTCTTATGACTTCACCAACATGACCTTCCTACACTGCCTCTTAGTGTTTGACAATGCGGATCTGACTTCATCAGACTGCCTGAATTGTGGAGCAGCAGTAGCAAAAGAACAACTTGACGCAGTGGTATCAGCCTCATTAGCAGCAATAATGGGCTCTTAGTGTAGTCTTGATTCTCATAGGATTTTAATGGCACAGCTTTCTCTGTCTTTTTTTTTTTTTTTTTTGTATGGAGAAAGCATGAAGTCAGAGAACTTTTGTAGCCAATAAAGTATGGAGGGTTGCAGATACACATTTCTTATTCTCAAGGTGTAGTTCTCTTTGTTCTGAAGAGCAGACCATTGTCAATAAAAAAGTGTTTGATGGGAGATTTTCATTAGGAAACTCTGAATTTGAAATATTCAGGTCAGGAAGAGCACACTGTGATAGTCAGCATTTGGTTTGAACTTCTGAACGTTGGAAGGGTTTTTGGAGGTACTGCTTTAAAGAAAGTAAATCTCTGATCCTGAATGGTCTCTCAATTTATTAAAGCCCTGAATGAAGTAATAAAGGCACTTCAGAGAGTGTTATACATTGTAAAAAGTCAGTAAAAATAATACACGTCCCTTGAAAGTTCTTCATACAAAATTTTTGGAAATAGTTTTGGATGTGGTGGTATTTTTCTGATAGTTAAGCCTGGTAGGGAGCCAAGGTCTGCAGAACAATTGGATTTCTTACTGGTTGACACATTGCTGGATTTTGCAGGTATAATTTTAATTGGGAGTCTTGTTAGTAGTCCTTACATCAAAGTATAATCCCAGTTTTGTTCTCATTTGTATTGAAATAAAGATCTAGTTTTGCCTTTAAAAGACAAAGTTTGAATTTTGGCACCGCTCTGCTTGATATTGTGCCTCTTTCTCACAAGGAAATAGACTTTCCTTTCCATTTTATCCTTATTCCAAGGAACAAATATCATTATAATGATTAGCAATTTGTTTAACTATATTGGAGCGAATCCTAGAGGCCAACCAAGGTCTCCTCCCTTACCAACCGAGTGGGACAGAATAGCACAGTAACAAATGGTAGTAGGGATGTAATACTTCACAATCTCAGTTTTCTTGCCTGTGTAGCTATCATCTATTAGAGACAAGAAGAGCTCTACCAAGAGAGCTGAACTGTAGGAATACCTGTCTCTTCAGTAAAAATGGTGGGAGCCCAAACCTTATGTGTCCTTTACCTCTCATTCAGTAAACTGATCAAGAGGAAGTGCTAGTCTGCTCCTATATATGTTTTGGGACAGAGAGGGTAACCAACATCACATCCTCAGGTATATAAAGCACAAACTCTTGCAATCTAACCTTAGAGTGAACAGACATCATTGTAATGCCCTAGTATATCAGTAGAGTATAAAGAAATATTCATTTGCTCAGTCAGTGAGATGTTTCTTCCTTCATCCCTGTGGTGCTTAGATTCCCTCAGAATGATCCATACATTTTGGTTTTATACCAACTATGCCAAAAACAAAGAACTTGATTGTATCTAATTTTAGTCAGCTTTAATGTCAGAGTCAAGAGGATATGTATGAATTCTATTTCAGTCTTACCTTGTGAAACTTGGCAGGGGGGTTGGACTCGATATTTTCCAGAGACCCCTTCCTACCTGTACCATTCTGTGATTCTGTGAAATTATTATTTTTTTTGAAAAAGGTAGGCCTTATAAACTTCAATAAACTTAAATCAGTGAGGAACAAAAAACCTGCTAGTTTTGATGTTTTTAATAAATGTTCCATTATCTCAAAAAACCCCAACTTTACTTGGGAGGATTATGGTTATGGTTTATTAATACAGCAAATTGTGTTTGAAGGAAGCTAAAATTTATGTTTCTTCAGTATTTTCTTTCAGCTTCTGTTTAAAATGTAAATTTTCCTTGATGGCACTAAAAGCTATTAAAAAATTGTATTTCCCTCCCTCCACAAAGAGTAAGGGGTGGTATACACTGATACTACTTAATTTATACAAGTCCTTTCTTATTTATTTAACAATTCAGGGTTGCTTTATAATAACAGTTGTGTATGTGAAATGAGTCTGAAGCATTATCGTGAAACCATGAAAATATTTGTTATACTAATAGCTAGCATTCTGCAGCTCATCTGCATCCTGTAGCTGTATTACCTACTACAGTGACAAGTAGAGCAAATGGAAGTGAAATGAATATAAAATAGAAAGAAGATTTTCACTACAGTTGGCAATATGACCTGAAGCTAGCATCTCTTCTAGGTCCCACAACAACCTTTGTGTCACCTGAATAAGAATTACTATTTTCTATGTAAATATTCCATAGGATTTTACTTTTTTAACCAATAGCCAGATATGATGCCCCAAAATCTGAAACAGGTCTGGAGCCTCAGCTGTACTGAGAAATGTCCAAGTCAGTGCAGCAACATATAGGACAAGACAGGGCAAGAGGAAATGGCCTCAAGTTGTGCCAGGCGAGGTTTAGGTTGGACATTAGGAAACATTTCTTCACCAAAAGGGTTGTCAAATATTGGAGCAGGCTGCCCAGGGAAGTGGTGGAGTCACCATCCCCGGAGATATTTAAAAGCCATGTAGATGTGATACTGGGGGACATGGTTAGTGGTGACCTGGCAGTGCTGAGTTTATGTTTGGACTCAATTATCTTAAAGGTGTCTTCTAACCAAACCGATTCTAGGATTCTGATTCTATATAGTTTCTGTAGTGAAAACCCTGTTTTCAGGAGTACTACAATACAGTCTTGTGACGTGGCTGAAACTTTCAAAACATGCTAAGGTGGCTTCAGATTAGCTTACTAGTATGCTGAGATCTACATGCCTGGGCCAGAAGAAGGTCTCACAAGCCAGGACCTGTCACTTCTGTGATTTTCCAGGCAGGTTTTGGTGCTGTCATGAGCTGCCGTGCTCTGCACAGTCATGTGAGACAGGTTAGAGATGGATTTTGCCTGTGCTGAAATAAGCAGCAGAGGCTGAGCACTGTGAGCCTCCAGGGACTTTTCAGAAGGATTTGTTCCAATCTGCTTTCCGTGTCTCCTCTGTTTCAGTCAGTGCATGAATAGTTTGGGGAAGGCAGGCAGCTGGTGAAAAATCATTTCTACACTGATCATTCACTTATGTGCATAAGGATACGTGTAAATAATTCTATATATTATTGACCTGTAAAAAGGTACATACAGAAGAAAGCCTGCGCATGGGTAGATGTGCTAACATCTGTTTTTTTACCTGCTTCATATGAAGATACGTGGGAAGTAGCTATATTTTTGCATCTCATATTAAATGACATTTTTGGTTGGAATATTTGCTTTCTTTGCCTTGTACATTTTTTTCTTGTGGAATAATAGTGTGGTGTACAACACTGGTCTCTTGCTCTTTGATTTCCAGATTCCTTTATAGTATCAAAACCACTGTTTTGTAGATCTATTTCACAGTCCCATAAAAATGAGATTTTTTTCAAGCAAGCCCCATGCATAACTGTATGTACTTAAAAATATTCCCCAAACCAAAAAAAAACCCTTCATATAAAATACAAAAAGGAATCTCAAAGAGGAAAAGTAATCCATGAAATAAATGTGCAAATTGTAATAGCCTTGTAAATATGGCTTATAGCCTCATGCAGCTCTTGCTGCAACTTGTGACATCTTTCATAGAAGTGTCACCTTTAGGAGGCTATTTTTGGCAATGATGTTTCAGCATGGGATTTTAAAGGTAACAGTGGGTATTGGATATATTCTCAAGAGATCACCTTCACATTCCCTCAAATATTTCTAGGCGTATTAAAAAAAGTGAGTAGTATATACTGCTGAATGGCTTTCTCATAAAATCAGATTCATTAAAACCTTCACCAATATTATGGTACAAATATTCTTACGTATACATAAAATATACATATAAAATATCCATCTGTATAACGTTTGTCACTTGCAGAACAGCTAAAGCAACAGAGATGTGCAGCCTCTATCAAAAAAAATGTTAATGGAAATCTTTATACCCAGGGACTTTGGAATTAGCCACCTTTACTGTCTTTAGCCATGACTAGGCAGAAGAGATGTTCATGAAACTTACTGACTTAGTTTTTCGTTTTTCTTCAAAGAGTATGAACTACTGCATGTTTTAGGAACCTGCAGGTTCCTAAGGGCTTGCTGCGTACGAGCTCTTTAACACAACTCCGCACATTCTTCTAGCAGAGGCTTTGACATTTTCGTGACTTGTAGAGAAGTCAGTCATTACAGAGAGGCTGCTAAATTATGGAAGCAATTTTTATCTTCTAGTTCTTTGCTTCCCATAAACTTTGAGGACATCTGAGGAAAAAGTATTGTTGTGCTTGGTTGGCTGAGTGGCTCCCTGAGTTGCTTAAAGCCGTTCATTTCCAGGCTGTTCACGGCTTGCTTATGCTGGCCAGAACCCTTTTTGGCCACACCAGCGAGTAGGCTGATCTCCAGCTTGTTTTACAGCCAGTTCTAGGAGGCTGCAGAGAAAAGAAACCTTCTTTTGCCCTTCCTCACGTTGAATCCATTCTAAGGATTTCTTACAGAGCTCTGCTTCTGTCATTGCAGTGCTCTCTGTGCACTGCCTCCAAGTCATGGAGCAGATGAAAAAAAGCAGAGACAGCAAGAATTTTTTAAAAAGGGAGACAAATACTGTGACTTTCTGCTTTGCAGCTTGCTTGGTATGTTCCCTATCAGAATTTGACTTAGTAAATAACTCTTAAAATCTATATTTAGAATGGGAAGTGTTTTAGCAAGAAGTAAGACTCAGCACAACCAAATCTATTTAAATGCAGCATAATTGAAATGTCAACATAGTCATGAAATGCCTCAAGGTGTTTCTTCGGTGAAGGCTGGATATGACACAAAATAGATGAATACTGTGGTACAGAAAAAGCATTTGTGCACTCCTCAAATCTAATTTTGCACTCACCTTACTGAGTGTTTGAAAATGCTTGGCTGAAGCTTGGCTACCAGTGTGGTCCCTGCTGTTCCCTTTGTTCAGGGAATCTGACAGTTCAGAGAAGGTTTTGATATCGGAGGAGAGAGAATTTCAACAACTTTCCATGCATACAATCAGGGAGTCTTTCCTGCAGGGTCACCCAGCATTAGCGTGGAGCTCCTGCCCTGCTTGGCAGTACCGATCTTACACCTTTTCAGCAAGTGCTAGCAGGCACGCTTGGCTTGGTATTGGGAATCTTATTTTTCCAAGGGATGTTTGATTCTCCTGATGGAGTGGCTTGAAAGAAGGCAGAACCATTTACACAGACTACTATCCTCCTCTTTTGGGAAGGGCCACTAAGAATGGAGTGCCGAAAGTACCATTAAAGCATTTTTTCATATTTCGTATTTTTTGAAATTAAGCAGTTACCATGTATTACTTTTTTATTTGGGGAGTCCTGATGACATGTAACACATCCCTTGGCATGTGCTGTCTGCTGGCCTTGCCATGGAAATAAAACCTCCATCATAAATGGCAGTCACAAGCAAAAGTGGTGCCCTCACCACTCTCCCCAAGCCTCCTGGCTGGTGGTGCTGGAGGAGAGTGGGCCACAGTCATGGGGCCTATTGTGGTTATAATGATAATAAGTTTCATTTGTCTGTGTGTCCCAGCCATCACCCTGACTCTAGATTTCAGTCTGCCTGTGCAACACATCTATTTTTAGCAGCTGATAGGCAGAGAAGACTAATCCATCCGACTCTTGCTTAATGAGGCAATACAGTTTTTTTAAAGAGGTTAAGCTAGATCTTCATCAGCAAACTGTGATTTCAGAAGGAAAATGAACTTGACAACTGTTTTAACAATCTGAATGTTTATGTCTGTCTTTGGTTAATGCCTAAAGTCAATATATGTTAAGTCTGATTGATAAAAATATGTGCCTTTCCTCAAGGTCAAATTAATTTGTGGAAATTTGCTTTTGCTTACCATGCTGCTTTTGCAGAATCCCTGTCAGACTTTGCTAAAACTATGCAGGCATTTTCTCATTTAAATTATTATTATCTTCACTATGAACTGCCCTGTGAACACTACCTCATTTGAATGTGTCTTTTTTAAAGGATGCCTCAGATTGGATTCCAATTTAGTCAGGTGATGAATTACCTGACTTGACCTAATTCATTAATTTTAATGGTATTTGAAGTCTTTATTTTATTCAGGGCTCCTCTGATAGACCTATCTTATAGACATATTTATAATAATGTCCACTCATCAGCTACTTAAAGGACATAACTTGAAACTGGTTGTGAGTGCTACAGTGCACACTGTCTGCTTGTTTGGGTCATGTTCTGGCTTAGGCTTTCAATGGACATTGCTGATTACATCAAGCAAATGTAAGGCTGACTGCATTAGGCTGTAAGGCTTGGAAAGGAGTTCTGAAACTGTGTGTTATATACATATGGATGAATTTATGTGTATTCAAATGCTCATATAATCACACTGTGCTTAAACTGCTGTTTTCATGCCGTACCACCATACCACATGTTGTACCATAGATATTATGTTACACTATATAGTATAGGATAGCACTAAGTAAATGGCATAACTTTGTACTGAGGTAGTTAGAGTATAGCTTTATGGTATAGAGAGATGGATAATTTTTTTTCCTGAGGTTTTAAGCACTATTACAAATATAAAAGCCATGCTATACAGTAATGGAGTTAATTCTGGAAAGAAAAAAAACAACCAAGCAACCCTTTGTTGCTATATTCTTAATGCAGATTCACCTTGTGATCTACTGTATTCTCTTAAAAGTTGTGTCTGCTATCAGTTGATTCATATCACATGTTTCTGAAAAAGATACGTGTCTGGATAGTAGGATACAACTTACATATGTTTGTACGTAACTAACTATGGGGGGAGGGGGGAAAGGAAGGGAGGGTCAGTTTAGGGAAGGGAAACATGACAAAGCTGAAAAAGTCCATCCACAGAACAAATTTTCTCATATTAAAAGAAAGACACATACCAAGAATAGTAATGCTACACTAAAGACGTCATCAAAGCTGCTTGTGAACTGAAGGCTGCTGTAGTTGTCTTCTTCTGTGTTTGGTGAGAGTATGGGGAGATGCATGGAAGGACTGTGAAAGAGCTGCTGTGGGAGAAGGTGGTTACTGCATCCTTATCGCTCTGAAATGTACAGAAAAAGTCTGATTAAGTTCATTAAAATTCTGTGTCTGTACAATGTCTCAGATGATGGCAGGATGGAACCCTTTGGTTGTAACCTGCCTTGAGGGGAGGTAGTGTCCATAGTTGCTAGAGGGGGGCCAGCAGCAGGTATGGTTGCACATAAAAAAGTTCACTTATAGTAGTCAATAAAGCATGAAACAAAAATACATTATAGATTTAATGTATATTAAATTGCTTCGATTAATAGTACAGTTACAGTCAGGCAATAGTGAGGAGTTTTCAATAATTAATTTTGTATTCTGACTTGCCCTACAACCTCATTAAGAGAAATGAGAAAGGAAAAGTGCTGTAAAATAATACATTTTTGCCATCTGAAACCTCTCTTCTTTTAAATGGGTAGTAGAATTCTTTTTGATAGTTGTATAAGTATTGCTTATTATTTTTTAGTTGGAGAGACAGCATCTGTTAGGGGTAGTTGGAAAGAAAAGCCTTTTGTTTCTAGTGTTCTTTCTTCTGTATGCTGGGCCAAGGACAGTTAAACGAGTTGGAAGAAGTAGGAAATGGTGATTTTTGGAGAATAATTGAACATGTTCAGAATAGAGAACTTTTGGTAGTGTGCTGGAGGGAGAGAAAATGAGGAGCATGCAGCAAAATTAAAACTTGGGACATATCAAAAGGAGGGCAAGACTTGCTTTCTGCAAGGACAAGACCCAGAAACTTGGAAGGAAAAGAAAAAACCTCCATTAGACAGGAATGTCAGAATGTCTTCAACCCAAATGCATTGAATGTTGATGAGGCTGCAAAAGAACACTGAATAAACAGGCACTTTGCTTGTTTCAACAGGCCTTATTTTTTGTTTGTAGAGATAGTAGCTAAATTAATCACTTAAAGTCAGATTTAGATGCACAAATTAAATGTTTTCCTGAGATGGGGTGAATGGCTATAGCTCCCATTGTGTCAATTGCTTTAGCAGCTGGAGTTAAAAAATACTCAGTCCTTCTGAAATTCAACTGCTTAATTTAGGAACTAGAGCAAATGAAGGATTTAGTTAGAAAAGAATAATTATTTTCTTAAAAAATATCAAACCCTTCAACCTCTAAGTGTTGTTTCCTATCTTTTTGACAACATTGTTGCTAAAAACAAGTAATAGCTGACTCAGTACTAGAAGTTGTATTTGTAAGTTTTTAAACTCCATCTCCAATTCAGGGCTGAAAAGAAGACCTGTTTAGTGAAACATATGCAGAAAAAGAGAGCTCCAGGTAGTGTTCTTGAAGAACAATATAGAAAAAAATACATACTATGTGACAAGTTATATACGTTACATATGATATGTTATATAGGCTATATGTATAATATTATAGTTGCCATATAATATTGTATTTTCCTGTTATGTAATGTAAATATATGACAGGACAAGAGGAAATGGCCTCAGGTTGCACCAGGGAAGGTTTAGGGTTGGACACTAGGAAAAAAATTATTCACTGAAAGGGCAGTCAGGCCCTACAACAGGCTGCCCAGGGAAGGGGTTAAATCACCATCTCTGGAAGTGTTTAAAAGTCATGTAAATAGGGTACTTCGGGACATGGTTTAGCAGTGGACTTGGTAGAGTTAGGTTAATGGTTGGACTCAATCTTAAAGGTCTTTTCCAACCTAAACGATTCTATGATTCTATGAATACAATCAAGCCATAACAAATCAGTTACTGGTATATCTTCAGCAGCTGCTGTAGGTAGATGAAAGAAAATTTGACCCTCAGCCAAATGAACTTGGGAACAAAGGAATCCAGGAGATACAAAGGTGCAGCAGGAATAATGAGTTCAAGGAATTGAAACTCAAGCTGCCTAAGAGTCAATCATCTACTCAGAAGCAGTATTATAGAGTTAAGTTCTCTAGAAATAATAGACATCACTTTATCAAGATAAATTTGTGTGTGTTTTGGGCTTCTTTGCTAAGAAAGGAGGAAAGCACAGAAATGCTGCAGTGCTGTTGACATAGACCATTCCCTTCACTTACCTGGCAGCAATGATGGACTGAACAATTTGAATACTTCCTATATAGTACCAAGATAGCCCAGCACTTTGCAAGAGGGAAAAAAAATTAGTTGGTGCTGATAGGCTTTAAAAAGTAAAGCAAGGCTTGTTCTAGATTTAAATAGAGTTATTATATGCTGCTTGTTAGAAAAAGTGTAGGTGAACTTTACACACTTAAATTCATCTGCTGCTGAAAATGCTTTCCAAATTTAATTTTCAATTTCTATTTTCCTCATGAAAAATTTAATTATACTGCAACTATTTTAAATCGTTCCCGCTTTAATTGCCTTTTTATTTTCACAGTAATCATCTATTCAGATTTTCTGTATGAAAAGTCACCAACTAATTTTTTTTTTTTTTTTTTTTCTTCTCAGCTACTCCAATCTCATCTTTAATTTTGGATATACCTAAGCTTTTCTACTAGGCTTGGTAATAGGGAATAGCAAGAGGATAATTAACAGCCATGTATCAAGTTTGTTTCAGTGACATTTTATAAATATATTTATACGTGTCTCTTCACATGAGTGCATAAAGATGAAGCTATCACTAGTATGTAAACAGTATCACTTTTCAGGCACAAATCCAGTAGTAATAATACAAATGTACTGTAGGCAAGATGCTTGTATCCTTTTTTTTATTTTAGTATTACTTTTCAAGGAAAAAAAGATGATTCTGAATTTCTTGTAATTGCTGTTCAAACTCCTTGCATGATTGAATTTTCTAGAAAGGATGGGAGTACTTATCTCTGTGGAGAAAAAATCTCTTTGAAGTCTGAGCATCCTCTAAGAAGTTCCGCTGCTAAGTCAAGCAGAAAGGACATCTAATCCCAACTAAAGATGTTCCACAGTTGTAAAAGTCTTCCTGCCTTCAGAAACCTCTTCCACTAAAAGATTTTTGTTACTCTCGATAGTGATAAAAGCTACTATAGATTTATTTGACTGCAAAACTGGTAACCTACCAGCAAACAAACATGGTTCAGGAGAAAGGTTTGCTCCTTGTTCTCTAGTCTGGTGAAGACTACAGAAAATAAATTAATAATGAGACATTTTATCCAATTTCAAAACCATGTTTTATGAGGGCAAAACACAGCTCTTTATGGAAGTCTTCAAATGCATGCAGAATTTACAGCATGCTGAAAACAGTCTCCTGTAAGAAGCATTTACAGAGAAGTAAATTAGTCTATTCTTCGTTTTTCCGAATGATAAGGTCTTTATCTTCCGGTGTGTGATGGTACTACTAGATAGGAGAACCTGGTAACTTACACCTTCAAAAAGTACTATTAACTATGTATTACACAGTATTCCCTCAGTATTTCATATATAGAATATAATTAGGATGTTTGCATAATTAACAGTATTTTAACAATATTTTTACTTAAACAATTTGTAACTAATAGTTATTTAGAACTATTAACTCTAAATGTAACTTTTACTTATTAATAATATAAAGATAACAGTATTGCAATAATGTTCTGCTGTTATACTGAATAATTTTATTTCTGGGTAATCTGATCTTGCAAAAGTCCATCTTGTGATGCTGAGATGCAAAATAGGTACAAATATAAACTAAGGTAATGCATTTATTTATTCACTTCCTAATTTGGATGTAGGTTTCTCTGCTTGCTGAGTCCTACATAGCTGGAGCATAATAGTTCTTTAAGGAGAAAATAATCAGGTTCTTTGCCAAACTTGGCATGAGCCAAGAACAACTAGTGTTACATCCATCTCCGGTGTTTCTACTTGAAGAAGTGAGAAGCTACACTGAGAGATACTAGAATTTTGCTATACTTTGTGGAGAGAATATTTCAAAATAGTGTGTGAGAGAAGCAGTCATCCCCACCAAACCTACACAATATTCATTGTCTTAAGCCAAGCACTTGGAACAGCTGGACTGTTCTTGAAAAAAATCAGAAGCTTTAGAAAAAGAAACAGGAGAAGAAAGAAACAGATGCTCTTTTCTCTTCCTTTTGTATTTTTCTCCCTCCAGAAGCCAGGGAAGAGCCAGGTTAACTTTTAATGTGCCAGAATGTAGTAGCCAAATGTTGAAGTAATACGTGAAGCCCTTGAGTAAATACCATGGCAATTCTTATTTATTCTCCAAAGCTAGAAATAGGGCTGAACTTTGTAGTACAGTTTAACCTCTGAAACGCATCACCTGAGTCACTCATTTTTGGTTTTATCCTTTGCAACTGTGCCTCTAATAAGCTCAGGCTCTGGCATGCTGAAATTGGTGGTGAGAATGTTTACATCATGTTTTATTAACTTATTTATCAGCTTCTTCTGCTTATACCGTGGAGAATGCTAAAGGGGCAAGATACGAGGATGACATTTATGACTAATAAAATACGTCAATGACATCTCCTGTGACGAACTGCATTTTTCTTTTCCTGTACATGCAAAGGTACATACAGCTAGACAAAAAACTGTTACCTAAGCATAAAACCTACCTGTGGCTGAAAAGATTCATCCCTGGAGTATGCTACTTACCAGTAGTTTGATTTATAGGATGGTCTAAGGAAAGCATTTTATTTTCAAGCTCAAGAGGCTTGAACTACTTGGGAAAAAAGTCCTGAAACAACAGCTGGGGAACTCACAATGAAAAATAACAAATGTCATTGTCCTATGGAAAATAATCAGTAAAAATTCAGCTTTCCTATTTATT
Source organism: Eurystomus gularis (assembly GCA_013400335.1). Taxonomy (NCBI): domain Eukaryota; kingdom Metazoa; phylum Chordata; class Aves; order Coraciiformes; family Coraciidae; genus Eurystomus; species Eurystomus gularis. Next base: position 48,622 of record VZZY01007877.1, read on the forward strand.
TTTTATGCCTATGACAATAGTATGTATGGGCAATAATGATGTACAGTTCTGAGCAGTGGAGCTGCTGCTCCGGGTAGATCACCGACTTACAACCAAACAAAGCAATGAATGAAAAGCAGTTCTTGTGCTTCTGTTGCTTTCAAACTCAGCAACACTGAATCAATTACACATTGCCAAAGGCTAAAGTCTCGTTAATCGGGTAAAATATAACAAAAGCGATGAGGAAAGATGAGTCGTGGTAAAATGGCAGCAAACGTTTACCATGCTTTTCAGTGTTATTGCTGATCATGATTTCAGCTGGTACTCTAAATATATTTAGTTCTCACAGACAAGTTACCACTAAACAATCCTAGCGGGATGCCAGGTGAGATGATAACAAATCACCAGACGTACAATTGTGTGTCTCCTCCCAGACATCAGGAGAGTAGGTTTGAATCACAGTGATTTTCTAGGCTTTGGGATTTGAAGGCTCATATTTTCTAGCTACTCTGAACGTCTGCGTTTATGCACACTAACATACATGTATGAGACAAGACTCAGACTCGTAACACTCCGCTAAGTGAGCTGTTAAGAAAAGCACTTGCAACAGTATTTTGAGAATTGGCAGTTGTGAACCTTTCCAGACACCAGCAGCAATACACAACTCTGAGTGGAATTTGTCATGAATTGTGCACCTCCAATGGGGCAAACACTCCAGAAGCCAACGTGCAATCCAACCCTGCTTGCTGTAGAGAAAAATTTAAACGTTCAGCCTCTTTAGCTGGCAGATACTGTAAATGCTGCCTGTGAAAAAAAGGCATCACTTACTCTAGCCCCTGCGACAGTTCAGATGTCTGTCTCCCAGGAAAAACATTAGCAACTGAATGAGAATTGTATTTCTCCAGTGTAATTTTTTCCTTACTACCAGTTTTTAATTCCCCTCTAGCTTAAAGTCCTTTCTCTTATCCTTTGCTGGATTCAGTTGTGCATGTAAAAAAGTTCAGTTACTGAATCACACATTTGGTTCTCTGGGATCCGTTGTTATTCAATCCCTTTATGTAATTGATTCCAAGTCCTTGGCTGAGTTTCCAAGAAGGCACTGCCTCATGAGCCTGAGGTTTCTGCTTGGCAATTTTTTGAGGATTTTATCTGTCAAGTGAAGTTGTATTCATGAAGAGAAGCAATTTCTGAGGTACTACTTCCATGAAGAGGCATGAAATTGGATGTTGGAAAAAGCTATTATAGGTGTCTTTTATGATTTCAAAATGATTTGATTATGTTTTTCCACATAACTGAGAACTGAGCAAAGTAAATA